>PVIC010045790.1:0-14496 GCA_004025085.1 Thryonomys swinderianus
TTGATTGTTGGTGGGCGTGGAGACACGCCCAGCATTATATGTGGTTACCAGGGATCGAACTCAGGACCTTGCGCTTGCGAGGCAGGCACCAGAACCACTGAGCTAACCCTCTGGCCCCATCCCTCCCTTTTTATTCCATTCTTTTTGTTTTTTGTCTTGTGGTACTGGAGATTCAATTCAGGGCTGCTTTACCAGTGCATTACAGCCCCGGTCCTGTTTTTTAGACCAAAAAAAAAAAAAAAAAAAAAAACACTTAAGTTTACATTCCTAGGTAGGACTTGAACTTCAAATCCTCCTGCTTTAGTCTCTCTTAGTGTTGGAATACACTGCTGTCAGGCATACACTGCTGTGCCTGACTTTGTTCTTCCCTTTTTTTTTTTGAGACAGGGTCTCGCTTTGTAGTTCAGGCTGGCCCTGAGCTCACTATGTAGCCCAGGCAAGCCTCAAACTCAGCAATCCTCCTGTCTCTGCCTCCCGAGTGCTGGGATTACAGGAGTGAGCCACCACATCCAGCTGTTCTTCCCTTTTTAAGTTTTATTTCTGTAGAAGGAAATCTTAAGAAATCTGATGAATGTAAGTCTCTTAGATGGAAAAAGAAGTGACACATTCTTAATGGAGATAGCTAACTACACAAGACATTGGTGTGCATATGTGTTTTGTTTTGTTTTGTTTTTTTGTGGTATCAGGCCAGCCCCTTATATATATTTTTTGATAATTTTTCTGGGCACCAGTTATTTACCTAGTCACTTTTATTTTTTTTATTTTAATTCTTTATTGGTACAATTTATATACATCTCACAATCGCACATAACATCGGGGAATTTGTACCAATATACGACACAAGTTAATTCTCATTTTTACCCATATCCCTACCCACCCACACCTCCCCATCCCCTATATACATGCTCTTTTATTTTCTTTCAGAATCATATTTATTCCTTCCCCTCATTACATTCCCACACCAAATTTCCTTTGGAAACTTCCCATTCTATAAAAACTGTCATACTTTCTAGAGCTCATTTGTATCTACAGGTGCTCATATCAAAGAAAAGATCCGGTATTTGCCTGTCTGTGATCTGTTTATTTCACTTATTAGTGTGTCCTCCAGGTGTATCCATTTGCACATAAATGACTCAATTTTGTCATTCTTTATGGCAGAATAATACTCCATTTTATTAAAAAAACACATCTTCTTTATCCACTCTCCAGTTGATGGACATTTGGGTTGTTTCCAAGATTGAGCTATCATGAACTGAGCTGCTATGAACAATGGTCTTTCCAATGTGATTTTTTAAATTCCTTTGGGTATATTCCTAGCAGGGGGATAGCAGGGTCAAATGGGACCCCTAGTCCTAGTTTTCTGAGAAATCTCCACACAGATCTCCACAAAGGTTGCACAAGTCTGTAATCCCACCAACAGTGGAAAAGGGTTCCTTTCTCCCCACAGCCTCGCCAGCATTTATTGTTGATTGATTTTGTAATAGCGGCCATTCTTTGTGGAGTGAGATGAAATCTCAGTGTTGTTTTGAGTAGTCACTTTTATAGGAAAAGAACAAAAAGAGCATAAATCAAAATGGTATGGAATTTCTTAAAGCCATCATAATCTTCAATGTGATTGTTGTATTCATTCAGCAATATTTATAGAGTACCAGGTATGTCCTTGGTATGAGCAGTAAACACAAGATAATATCCTGCCATAAGTGGACTTACATACCAGTAGCTTTTTATATAGTTTGTGTCATGAAATACTTTATAATAAGGTAAATAAAATGTGTATGTATTAAAATATATTTGAGGTTTAATAAGTGAAGGTTTATATAAAATGTTCCTCAGCCTACTTTAATTACATGAAAAATATAAATGGTTTTGTGTGGGGTATGTTTATTTCTCTATCCCTTTCCTGTGCACTTAATAGTAGACCTCAAATGATTGAAAGCAAAGGAAAAATCACAAGTGAGGTACTTATTTATGTCAGTATCAGACTGAAATTGAGTATCACTGTTATTTTTCTTTAATTTACTTAGTGAAGTAAACTATTTGTTTATTCTTTCTTAAATCCACTATAAAAATCTTAGAGTTTATATTAGAAAAAAGTCTCTGTAAATCATATTGTATTTAATTGGCAAACACTGAAATCAGAATATTGTTAAACTGTTACAATACCTATCGTAAGTCATTGTAATTTATTTTGTTTCTAGTAGTTACAGTCTAATACTTTTATTATTAGATTTTTTTTAATCTGAATTTCTCTTAATTATACATGTTACTTGGTCCTTAGAAAAACAACCCTTTGTTTTCTTCTTTCAGTCTTCATTAGGTTCATCTACTTCTTCATTCCAATCAGTGGGAGTGGGTTCCTATGGACCTTTTGGCAGGATGCCGACATACAGCCAGTTCAGTCCAAGCTCATTGGTTGGGCAGCAGTTCAGTGCTGTTGGTGTTGGTATGTGATTTTTGTTATGTTTTGGGGTTTTTTTCCCTTTTGTTATCACAAAAGTATAGAAACATACAATAAAATCTTACCACGCACTTTTAAAAATGTTGGATATTCCTTCATAACCTCATTTTAGGATGTAACACATTACCAACCTGGGTGTGGTGCCATACACCTGTAGTCACCTGGAGTTTAAGGCCAGACTGAGCTGCATAGCCAGACGTTATTTCTGAAAAACAAAAAGAGAGAGCATATTGTGATCCGTACCTGTAATCCTAGTACTCGCTTGGAAGGCTAGGAAAGGAGAGTTACTTCAAGTTCAGAGCCAGCCTAGCAAGACCCTGCCTTGAATAAACAGAGAAAGAATTTACTCACTTGTGTTGGCACAAATCCAGTCCTTTCTTTTTTTTAATCATTTTTAGTGATATTCTGATTTTTACAGGATAGTTTAACGACTTAGAATTATGCTATTGCTCTTTGTGGGAGATTATTTTCCATTTAAATTTTCACATACAGATGCTCTTCGAGTTATAGTGGGGTTATATCTTAATAAATATAAGCTGCAAGTGAGTAATAAAATGCCTTTAACATGGCAAGTGCCAGGTCCTGAGTTTGATCCCTGATACCTCCCAAAATACATTTAATACATGTAATACCCAATATAGGTTAGTTTGTTCCACCTTAAATGTACTCAGTAATTACATCAGTTTATAGTTGGAAAAAATCATCTAACAACATAAAATCTGTTTTGTAATAAAATGTCAAATAATATCTCGTCCACACAGATGGGCATTTGTAGGCAGGTAAAAGCACAAAACATAATATCCAAAATACACTGTTGGCATAGTGTGCTGTAGAGCATGAGTGCACTCCTGCTATGATTGAATAGCTCACTAGGAGTTGCAGGTTGCTACTGCTGCCGCCCAGCATCACAAGAAGGTATCTGCTTAAGGATAGCCTAAGAAAAGATCAAAATTCAGAGTACAGTATGTACTGAAATAATATATACCCTAGGCTTCCCTCAAACTCAGTAATCCTTCTGCCTCAGCCCTCAGGTGCTGAGATTACAGACATGTGCTGTGAATGTAAGGCCTGGTCCTTAATTTATGAACCTCTAGGAAAAATTCATTATTGTTAAAGTATCAAAGCAGTGTTTCCTTATGTTCCCACTGATGAGTAACACACTCAGAGCTTACTTTTTCTTACTATAGTAGTAAGTATACTATAATAGTAAGTTTCTTACTACTATAGTAAGAAAAAGGATTAGTAGAAAGATTAAATGATATAATAACCAGCCTTCTCTTTTTCTTTCTTTTCTTCTTTTTCCTCCTCCCTCCCCCCACAGTACTGGGAGTCAAATCCAGGAGGGCTATGCATATCAGACAAACATATTATCCAACAGCAACAGCTATAGCTCTGGCCCCACCAGCCATTTGAATTAATCCTTTAAAAAAGATTAAAATAAAAGATCTTGAGCCAGGTGTAGTGTTGCATGACTGTAATTCCAGCACTCAAGAGGCTGAGGCAGGATTGCTTCAAGTTCAAGCCCAGCCTGGGCTACATAGTGAGTTCAAGTCTAGCTTGAGCTACATAGTGAAATCATACATACACTCACACACACACACGTAAATAAAAGAATAGAGCCTTTTCCCTTTGTTATTTACTTTTTCCATTATTCACTTAATGAAGTCAGCTGGTTGTCTACAAATAATAGAGACAGATTTTCTAGTGTCCCATGGCATGCTAGGTCTCATAATTCTCCAGGGCAAGATGGAAGAATATTAACAAGGTCAGGTACATTCAGGGTGGCATGGCTGTAGATAATATACATACATTTTAACTTACTAAATAGTCACCTATTTGAATGATGATTCTCTTAGGTCTCCAATTTTGGTTTGGGGCTTTGGTGGTAGGGGTGTGTGTGTGTGTGTGTGTGTGTGTGTGTGTGTGTGTGTGTGTTTTGTTTTCTACTCAGATCTTGTCATGTATTTCAGACAGCCTCACAATGTAGCCTACGTGTGAGGCCAAGATTTTAGGAATATTAACAAGATCTGGCCTTGATCTTTTGGTGATCCTCTTTCCTCAGCTCCTGAGTTGTACAGATTTTTAATCACCAAGTTTAATAATTAGAACACATACACATGAATGTTAAAATGAAGATGATAGGGCCGGAGGGTTAGCTTAGTAGTTCCGGCGCCTGCCTTGCAAGCGCAATGTCCTGAGTTTGATCCCTGGTAACCACATATAATGCTGGGCGTGGAGACACACCCACCAACAATCAACACCGCATATTACAATGCCGGACGTGGTGGCTCACGCCTATAATCCCAGCACTCGGGAGGCAGAGACAGGAGGATTGCTGAGTTCGCAGGGGCTTGCCTGGGCACCATAGTGAGCTCAGGGCCAGCCTGAACTACAAAGCAAGACCCTGTCTCAAAAAGCAAAAAAAAAAAGGGGGTAAATAGGGTTTTGGTTCTTTTTCACTTTCTTCCTCTTCTCTTTCCACCCCTCTATCCCATCACTATCAAGAAATTCTTTCTCAGGCTGGAAATTTAGCTCAAAAAGCAAAAAAAAAATGAAGATGATAATATACATCAGACTAAAAACAGTTAAAGATCTACTTTAGCCAGGATTGGTAGTACGTGCATATAATCTCAGTATCAAGAAAGCTGAGATACAAAGATAGTAAGTTCAAGGTTAACAAATTCAAGCCCAGCCTGAGCAATTCAGGGGAACCTTTTCTTAAAAATTTTTAAAAAGTGGGGCCAGAGATTTAGCTCAGTGGTTCTGGCGCCTGCCTTGCAAGCACAAGGTCCCAAGTTCAATCCCGGTAACCGCATACAATGCTGGGCACGGTGACTCAAGCCCACCAGCAATCAATACCACATACCACAGTGCTGGGCGTGGTGGCTCACACCTGTAATCCCAGCACTCAGGAGGCAGAGGCAGGAGGATTGCTGAGTTTGAGGCTTGCCTGGGCTACATAGTGGGCTCAGGGCCAGCCTGAACTACAAAGCGAGGCCCTGTCTCAAAAAAAAAAAATTAAAAAGTTCTGAGGATGTAGAGAGGTCCTTATGTTCAGTCCTCAGTACCAAAATAAAAGAAAGGGAGGGGGTAAGAATAAACTAGGAAAAAGGACATACCATAAATACCAATAAGAAAACTTCTATATGTTAATGATGGACAAAACAAAAACCAGAAGTGCTAATAGATAAAGAGGTAAAGGAAGATTCTTCATAATAATTCAGGGGTCATTTGAGATAGTAATCCTCAGTCTGTAACTTTTGAAAACCAATGTACTAAACAGTTAATAATATATTTGATTTTCTTAAAGTAGAAATTGATTGGTCAGTAATACAGATTAAATCCCGGACCAATGCACAAGATGTATCAAATTCCTAAAGGACTGAAATCATACATAGTACCTTCTCAATTGCAAAGTAATTAAATTTGAAATTAATAACAGTGATTTGAAAAATCTTCAAATAATTTGAATTAGAATAAATTTGTTAATTGTCACTAATACATCAAAGATGAAGTCTTAAGGAAAATTTAAGATTAAAAGATTTTTTTTTTTTTGAGACAATGTCTGGCTTTGTAGTTCAGGCTGGCCCTGAGCTCACTATGTAGCCCAGGCAAGCCTCGAACTCAGCAATCCTCCTGTCTCTGCCTCCCAAGTGTTGGGATTACAGGCGTGAGCCACCACGCCTGGCACTGTGGTACGTGGTACTGATTTGCTGGTGGGCAGGAGTCACCAAATCCAGTATTGTAGTATGTGGTTCCCAGGGATCAAACCAGGGACCTTGTGCTTGTTAGGCAGGTTCCAGAACCACTGAGCTAAATCTCTGGCCCTGTTGTATTGTGTTTTTTGAGATTGCTTCTCTCAGTAGTCCATACTGACTTCAAACACATACAAGAATGTACCATACCTAGCTCATAATCATAATCTTTATATATTTATATGTAAATATATGGATACATTGCTTAAGGAAGGAGATGAGAATAGAAGTTACCAGATAAGAGGAAGTCCTTAGAATTGAGGTTAGTATGTGAAACTTTTGTCCTGAAGATAGTGAAGGTTGTTGGAGGGTCCTAAGCATTGTAATAATGTGATTATATTTGTATTTTATAAAAAATTATTCTCATGCCTGTCATCCCAGCACTCGGGAGGCAGAGGCAGGAGGATTTCTGAGTTCGAGGCTTGCCTGGGATACATAGTGAGCTCAGGGCCAGCCTGAACTACAAAACGAGACCCTGTCTCAAAAAAAAAAAAAATTATTCTATTTTAGATTGGGTTTAGAGATTGTTGTCGGGACTGTTGAACTACAAAGAAAACCTACCTAGGTAAAATAAGTAAGGTGAAAGCACAGTACATAAATAATATCCAGGCATGGTGGCACCCACCTGTATTCTCAGAATTCAGCAACCCAAGTCAGGACCATCACAAACTTTAGGCCAGCCTGGACTTCATGGACCCTATCTCAAAAAAAAAAAAAAAAAACCAAAAAATTTTAAAAATGAATTTAAGGGTCAGAAGGTTAGCTCAGTGGTTCCGGCGCCTGCCTCGCAAGCGCAAGGTCCTGTGTTCGATCCCCGGTAAACACATACAATGCTGGGCGTGGAGACTCACGCCCACCAACAACACCACATACCACAATGCCAGGTGTGGTGGCTCACACCTGTAATCCCAGCATTCGGGAGGCAGAGACAAGAGGATTGCTGAGTTCGCGGCAGTTTGCCTGGGCTCCATAGTGAGCTCAGGGCCAGCCTGAACTACAAAGCGAGACCCTGTCTCAAAAAAAAAAAAAAAAAAAATGAATTTAAGTGAATGAACCATGAGTACTATAGAAACTTAAGATTGACATTGCTGAATATTACAGAGAATGGGTCTCTTTGTAGGAATTTTATTACTCATATTACCCAATCATTTTTTTGACTGCTTTAGGCTAAATGCCATAGTCCATCTTCAGGGAAAGCCTTAATGCTGGAGTGATTGTTGTCTTTTGCCTCAGAAGTGACAGTGAACCTCCTAGTATACCTGTTGATTTGGCTATTTATGAAAATACTTAGTATTAGAATAACTTGATTTATATAGTTGAAGATGAAAACATTAAAATTTTTTATCATTAAAAATCATCTCTTTAAGCTGGAAGCTCTTTGACATCTTTTGGAGCAGAAACGTCAAACAGCAATACCTTATCCCAGAGTAGTGCGGTTGGATCTGCCTTTACACAGGATACGAGATCTATAAAAACACAGTTATCTCAAGGTAAGCAATGTTTTCTTCAGATACTTTTATTCTAAGTTTTTATAATAGATTTTATCTTGCTCTGAATGTAAGAGCTTTTATAGTTTATAAATTACATGTTTAATTTATGGTGTATCCTTTAATTTTTTTCTTCAAATTGGTGTATTATTGAATTGACTTCCACTCTTACACCTTTTACAATTCTAAGATCATTAAACCTAACTGGTGAGCATTCTTAGTTTTATTTTTGTTTGCAAAGAAATTATGTAACTTAGAAATAACAATGTTTCAGACCAGTGCCAGACTTACCACTGAAAAAGAACTATCCTCAATGAATTTGAAATATTATCTGAAAAAATAAACTTCCATGACATCCTCGTGGAATGTATAATATTCATTTCTAGTGTGTAGCACCCACAACAAAATCAGCTGGAGTGCTTCTGAACAATATTGGTCCTGAGACTGACTATGACTATGTCAGAATCTCTGCAGCTTGGGAATTTGCATTTTAATAATGTTTTTAAAGAATCCTGGGGTTTTTTTGGTTTTGTTTATTTGTTTGTTTGTTTTTGAGACAGGGTCTCACTTTGTAGTTCTGGCTGGCTCTGAGCCCACTATGTAGCCCAGGCAAGCCTGGAACTCAGCAATCCTCCTTCCTCTGCCTCCTGAGTGCTGGGATTACAGGCATGAATCACCACGCCTGGTATTATTATATGTGGTTACTGGGGATCAACTCAGGACCTAGGGAGGCACTAGAACCACTGAGCTAAATCTCTGACCCAGACATGCCTTTTTTTAACCACCACAAAATGGGTATGGTTAGTTCATTGCTTTACATGAATATTTACTTTTTAAATTTTGTTTGGGTTCCTTGTGTTTGTTTCTTGTTTTTTTTGAGATAGGGTCTTGCTGCAGGCTAGTTTTGAACTCACTGCGTAGCCCAGGCTGGCCTTGAACCTGGGCTCAGTCTCCTCCCTCAGCCTTGCAAGCACTGGGATTACAGGCATGAACCACTACACCTGGCTTTACTTTTCAGTAATACAGTGTAAATTCAGAAAAGTGGTATATTTACAGGGAAATTTTTTTAAAGCTGTTGGCTAAAAATCAAGCCAATACTAAACGTAACACTATATATCTCAGATACTTTGAAACAGTGTCTCATATTGTCTTAAAATATCTTTATTATATGTATACATATTTTAGAATTCTTTCTTTACTAAATACTTAATCTTAGGGGCTTAATCTTTCTAAGGATTAGTTTCTTCAACTACAAAATGTAGCTGTCCTGGGTTTTTCCAGACCTATGTAAGAATTAGATTTTCAGAAAACATATTCAGGGCTGGGGAGTTAGCTCAAGTGGTACCGTGCCAACCTTGGACGCACAAGGCCCCGAGTTCGATCGCTGCTTTCACAAAAAAAAAAGAAAACACTCACACATACACAATGCCCACCACATAGAAAAGAACATGTTCAGTACAAGTTAGTGATCTTAACTTTAGCCAGCACCAAACTTAATTCTGAAGCCCCAGAAAAATTCTTATTAATATAAATACAGCTGTCTCCTGTCACTGCTACTCATTCTTTTTCTGGAATTTTTCAGCTCAATCAACTATACATTAGGAAATAAATATAGGCATAAATATTAGAATTACCACAATTTACTAGCTTTGTGCTTGGAATTAAAAATTCACTGAAAAACAGAAATAGTAAAGGATTTAAATTAGAGGAAAAGTGTAAAGTCATTATACAAAACTAAAACCTGTCCTATCTGAAGTAATAGAAATAAAAGGCTATCAGTGACAAAAATTATGAAGTACATAAGATATATAACCAGATTCTATGGAGAAAAATGCAAAACTTAATTGACCTCACATACTATAATTAGAGAAGTATATCATATTCCTAAATAAAAGATTCAGGATTGAGATTATTTTATTTTTCATATTAATTAAATTTACTGTGCTTTTGGTCAAAAAAATTAAATGTATACATAGACCAGGAAATATTTGAAAAGTATAAAGTTTTACCTGCTTAATGGTAAAATATATGCAAGATAAAGCAGTATAGGAGTAAATTTAGAGATAAGCAAAACAAATGGTTTCTAAGCTTAAGTAAGAATTTAAGAGCTAGTGGAGTAGCTCAGGAGTAGAATGTTTGCCTAGTATACATGAAGTCCTAGGTTTCATCCCCAGTATACCCCCCCCTAAAAAAGGAAGATTGGGGCCGGAGATTTAGCTCAGTGGTTCCGGCACCTGCCTCGCAAGCGCAAGGTCCTGAGTTCAATCCCGGTAACTGCATAGAATGCTGGGCGTGGTGACTCATGCCCACCAGCAATCAACACCACATACCACAGTGCCGGGCGGGCGTGGTGACTCACGCCTGTAATCCCAGCAAACTACAAAGCGACCGTGTCTCACCAAAAAAAAAAAAAGGAAGATTGAAGTGTCAAATTTGTTGGTTATTGTGGCACATGCCTCTAATCCCATCTCCATAGGAGGCTAATGCAACAGGATCAAAAATTTAGTCTCAGCCTGGGGAATTTAAAAAGATCTAGTTTCAGAATTTAATTTAAAAGGGCCAGGAGATGTGACTTAGAAGGTAGAGCTCTTGAATAACATGTGTGAAGCCCTGTGTTTAATCCCTAGTATCAGAGGGAAAAAAGTTTAAGAGAAATTTAGAGATACATTTGCATAAGACTACTGCAGAAGATATCTTTGGAGTCTATATTAATATTTCATTACTAAAAATTCTGAATCTGACTAAACTCGTGAATTTTCTTTAGCTGTGATAAAAATGTGAAAATAACTCAAGGGTATGTGTTTTTATTATACTGAAATAGCTTCTGGTTTTATTCCTAATGCTATGTCCACATCATTTCTGTTTCCCCAAATATATAGAACTGGCCTCATGAGTCGTAGATTACATAGATAAAATTTAAACAGACAAGAAATGAATTTGGTACTTGATTTGATTACTCCATCCCATGCATTTCTGTTATAGTTTTTAGCCACAAGAACTTTGCTCAAAGACTCAATAGTTTTAAGAACTTAAAAGATTATTTAATGTAGTGTTGTCAAATTAACTGTAGCAACAGGCTTTTTTTAAAAAAGTGCATGAAAAAGATGAGCTTGATGCCAATTGCCTGTAGCCCTAACTACTCAGAAGTTTGAAGCAGAAAGATTTCTGGAGCCAAGAAGTTCAGGGCTACCTATCTGGGCAATATAGACCCTGTCTAAGGACAGAGATTTATTTAGCTCAGTGGTTCCAGTACCTGCTTCAAAAGCACAAGGATGTGAGTTCAATCCCCAGTAACAACAACCAAAAAAAACAGAAAACAAAAGCATCATGAAAGTACTAGTTATATTTTTCAGTTCATTCAGTGGTAAGTCTCTGACCTCACAAAAGGAAAAATGGAAATTGTTAAGTATAGACTCCCATGTTAACCTGAAACTTGCCAAGACATCCATTTAATGGCAAGAAATAAATATGCCTACTGTCTAATTATCTAAAGAGTTTTATTTGTTGCTTGCCTTTTAGTTTTGATGTTTAGTTACCCAACCTCGAGCCTAAGGATTTTTAAAACCCAGTTACTTTAGCTTCTTGTGCTTTAATTTGTTGTAATAGAACTTTATTTAGAGCAGCATTGCTTAATGACCAGCCCACTAAGAATAAATCAGATTTGAATTTTGGCCTAATAAACAGATGAATTTTTGCTAAAGATTTGAATTGTACCTTTTTTTAAGGGTAATTTAAATGCTTTGGCTAAAGTGATGTGGCCTTTTGAAATTCCCCATTAGAATAGTTTCTTATCTTTTGGTTACATTTTAGGTCGTTCAAGCCCTCAGTTAGATCCTTTGAGAAAAAGTCCAACCATGGAGCAAGCAGTACAGACCGCCTCGGCCCACTTACCTGCTCCAGCACCTGTTGGGAGAAGGAGCCCTGTATCAAGCAGGCCTTTGCCATCCACCAGCCAAAAAGCAATAGAGAATCAAGAGCACAGGCGAGGTAGAATTTGAGCTGTTTACTATTCCTCAACTAACTGATCAACATTTTCTGCTCACCTAATTAAGAGAATTTTACTGAATTTGATAGAATGTTCAAGCTTTCAGATTTGACTTTGAAGAGGTGGGAGGTGCGGTTTTGGGGAATTGTACAGGTTTTGTTTTGTGGGACTTTTTTTTTTTTTTTTTTTGCTTTTTGAGACAGGGTCTCGCTTTGTAGTTCAGGCTGGCCCTGAGCTCACTATGGTGCCCAGGCAAGCCGCCGCGAACTCCGCAATCCTCTTGTCTCTGCCTCCTGAGTGCTGGGATTACAGGTGTGAGCCACCACGTCTGGCATTTTTGTTTTGTGGGACTTTTTTCTCCCCATTTCTAATTCAACAAAAGTTTTTGGTTATGTATCCTCAGTTGACTTGTCACTTTGCATGTCTTCTGCAGCTGAAGTACACAAAGTTTCAAGGCCAGAAAATGAGCAACTCAGAAATGATAGCAAGAGACAAATAGGTAAGTTACTTGAATCTGAAAGTTATATCCTTTGCTTTTCAATAGAGGGAGCATTTAAAAATGTGTAATACATGAGAACTGAAAAATGAAAGAAGGGTTGGGTATGTAATCTCAGCACTCTGGGAGACTGAGTCAGAAGGATGCAGGTTGGAGCCCAGCCTGGGCCACTTAGGTATGCTGTCTCAAAATTTAAAATGAGAAAGAGTTGGCAATGTAGCTCAACATGAAGGCTCTGGGTTCAATCCCTACTACCACAAAACAAACAAAAATCCTAGGGTTAAGGGCATAGCTCAGTGCTAGAGTGTTTTTCCTATTGTGTGTGAGGCACCAGATTCAATCCCAGGACTGCAAAACAAAACCTGATGACCTCTGACTAAGGTGTGTAGTTCAATTGATTAATTCTGTGGTTTTGATAGTATGTAATAGTTATAGTATCTTGCCATTGGGAAGTTGGGTGATGGGCTCAAAGTGCCAGTCTTTACTGGTTTTTAACTTTTTTATGATTGTAATTATTTTCTTTGGGGGGGATGTTTGAGGTGTTTCGTTTTTGTTTTTTGAGACAGGGTCTCGCTTTGTAGTTCAGGCTGGCCCTGAGCTCACTATGTAGCCCAGGCAAGCCGCCGCAAACTCAGCAATCCTCCTGTCTCTGCCTCCCGAGTGCTGGGATTACAGGCGTGAGCCACCACGCCCAGCACTGTGGTATGTAGTATTGATTGCTGGTGGGCGTGAGTCACCACCCAGCATTGTATGTGGTTACCAGGATCGAACTCAGGACCTTGCGCTTGCGAGGCAGGCGCCGGAACCACTGAGCTAAATCTCCGGCCCTGTTTTGTTTTTTGAAATAAGGTCTTACTCTGTAATTCAGTCTGGCCCTGAATATAGAGGGAATCCTCCTACTTCAGCACCCCAAGTGCTGAGATTATAGGCATACACCATCTCTCCAATTATAATTATTTTTAAATAAAGGTTCTGCATTTGTTTTTGTTTTTTCTCTTTATTTTCTTGAGACAGAGTCTTACTGTAGTTAAGACTGGCCTTGAACTCACTGTGTAGCCCAGGCTGGACTCAAATTCATTGCAGTCCTCCTGTCTAGGCCTCCCAAGTGTTGGGATTAAAGATGTGCTCTACCACACCTGGCAAGTACAGGGTTTTTTTGTGTTTGGCTAGGTGCATGTGTGCGTGCATGTGTATGTGTTGTACTAGAGATTAAATCCAGGCCCTCTGGATTTATCTACATCTCCAGCCCTTGGTTTTTTTTGTTTGTTTTTTTGAGACAGGGTCTCGCTTTGCAGTTCAGGCTGGCCCTCAGCTCACTATGTAGCCCAGGCAAGCCTGGAACTCGGCAATCTTCCTGCCTCTGCCTCCCAAGTGCTGGGATTACAGGCGTGAGCCACCACGCCTGGCGTTGTGGTATGTGGTATTGATTGGTGGTGGGGGTCAGTCACCACGCCCAGCATTGTATGTGGTTACTGGGGATGGAACCCAGGACCTTGCACTTGCAAGGCAGGCACCAGAACCACTGAGCTAAATCACCGGCCCCGGCCCTTGGTATTTTTTGAGACACAGTCTTACTAGTCACTCAGTTGTCCAGACTGGATTTAAATTCATGGTCTTTTGCTTCAGCTTCCCAGAATGTTGGGGTTGTATACAGGCATATGCTACCACACCATGAAGAATTTTACAAAATACTACTTTTCTGGGGAAAATTCTACTTGGTTGTAGCTGTTGTCTTTTCATACATTCATGAGTATTGCCTGTTGGTATGGTTTATACATTTATGTTTAGAACATGTTTCTGTAACTTCCTGTTTGTTTTTGTATCACTTTTTGTTAGCATTATGAAGTTGTTTTGATTATTTTCTATGATTTCTGAAATACAGTTGTATGTATGTATATCACATATTTGGAAAGTTTCTCAATTGGATTTGGGGATATACTTTAGTGGTAGAACATGTATCTGTCACATGTGAGGCCCTGCACCAAATCTATCCTCAACACCAGGAGAAAGGAAAAAAAATTTCTTCCTTAAAATTACTTAAATTCAGTTGGACAAGAAGCATACACCCATAATCTCAGCACTTCCGAGGTTGAGGGAGGCAGGAGTTCAAGGCTAGCCTGAACTACATAGCAAGACTTTTTTTTTTTCTTCAAAGTACTAATTTAAGAGCTAATTTCTCTTTCATGATTATTGATTTAGTATAGTTTTATATTGGCTTTGTTTCATGATCTGTAGTATTTACCCAGAGCAGCCATTTTACTAAATTCAAATTTGTTTATGAAGATTAATAATTAAATTTTAAGAATTAATGTATG
>PVIC010045791.1:0-14501 GCA_004025085.1 Thryonomys swinderianus
TATGAAAAGTGTTATCATTATATATGCCTAAATAAACAATTAAGTGGCTGATAAAAATTTTTTTTGAAAGGCATATATATTTTGTACTGGTTTCTTCCCATATTTTGAAGACTTTTCCTATTTTTAGATTAACTAGACTATGTAAAAATTGTACATTCCTGCCAGTTATGAAAAATAATGTAATGTAAAATATTGCAATTATATATTATTTGTGTACTTTTCCTTATATGTGTTTCCCCTTGATAGCCAGAGCATTTGAGCAGTCTTATTATTGTGATGCTGTATGATTTCCAAGACAGAAAATTTCAAACTCGGGTCCTTCCTGAGAATGAGGAGTCCATTTCAGAAGTTCAAGAAGTAGAGAACCTTCTTACCAGGTGATTGTGCTAGTGTTGTTGTTGACAAAATTATATACAATATAATGTGTAGAGAAGTGTTAAAAATTTATAGAGAAAACATATGAAAGTTCATAAGTTTATGGAATTTCTTTATCATCTTGAGCTGACATAATATTCTATTCAAAATCAAATTGCTGGCCAGGCGTTATGATGCATACCTATAATCCCAGCACTCAGGGACTGAGGCAGAAGGATTGCTGAGAGTTTGAGACCAGACTGGGCTACTTAGTGAGTTCAAGACTACCCTGGACTACATAGCAGGACCCTGTCTCATGCCCCCCCACCCCAAAATCCCAAAGAACAAAATCAAATTGCTTTGAAACTTGAATCACAAGACCCAGTGTATAAGCAATTGGGGGAATTATTAAAAATCTTTTATAATTTTTGTATACACATAAATTAGACTTCATTAGAAGATGTCAGTGCGTTGATTTTAGGCTTTAGTTATTTGTTTCTTCTTTGTTTCTTTTATTTTTAGCTTTAAAAACTGAAACTGAGTGAGAAAACCTCAACAACAGATAACTATTTTGACAAACTGAAAAAAAACATTCTATTTAGTTCAGAACAAGGTGACATGTTTTGGTTTTATTTGTTTGTTTATTTGTTCGTTTGTTTATGGTGGTTTTTGTTTGTTTGTTTTTGAGACAGGGTCTCATGTAGAAGTTCAGGCTGGCCCTGAGCTCACTGTATAGCCCAGATAAGCCTTGAACTCACCTCCCAAGTGCTGGGATTATAGGCATCAGCCACCATGCCTGGCAAGGTGACATGTTTTAAATTTGTTTTCTTTTTAACCTATATCAACAGAAGTCTACAATAAAAAATGCCTTGCTTACAGGCTAGTTAAGAGAGCTAATTCAACTAATGTATGTAAAATGTTCAGCTTAAAAACAAACCTGTAAACAGTCAATAAATCATAAGTTAAAATGGTCAATAAATCCTGAGTGTTATTGTTTGCTATGGTTTGAATGTGTTCCCAGAATTCATGTGTTGGAAACTTTGTCCCCAGTGTGATGGGATTGGGAAGTGGGGCCTACTGGGAGGTGTTTAGGTCATGAGGGCTCCGCCCCTATAAATGATTGATGCCATCATTAAAAAGGCTTTTGGGAACTGGGATGTGGCTTAGTGGTAGAGCACTTGCCGAGCAGGTGTGAGGCTCTGTGTTCAATCGCCATCACCCAGGAAAGGGGGAATGTCCTCTTGAGCACTGGCCCTTCTGCCTTCCACTATGTCATGACTTAGTAAGATATCAGTGCCTTTGTTTTAGGCTTCCAAAACTGTGAGAAAATAAGTTTCTGTGCTTTATAAATTATTCAGTCTGTGAAAGTTTGATATAGCAACACAAACAGACTAACAGATTGTAGGTTATAGTTTTTATTATTGCATTGTTGAACTTTAACAGAACACACACACACAGCAGCAGATAGCAACTAGGAAAATTTTTTATCTACTGAGTATTCTGATGTCTGGGCTGGAGATTTAGCTCAGTGATTCTGGTTCCTTCCTCAAAAGCACAACATTCCAAGTTTGATCCCCAGTATCAAAAAATAAAAAGTAAATAAAAACAGACATAGTCATCTGTAGGATGTCTGGTTTTATATTTTTATGGGAAAATCAAGCTATCATTTAAATTATTGAAAGCTGAGAAGAGAGGCCCCAGGTGATAGAGCAATCCTAACAGTTTTAATGAACACTTAGACTATCTCCATCACTCTTCTAAGAAACCCTTTATATAACAACCTCATGAGTTGGCCACTGTTACCAACCTATAATTTTACACTGGGAAAACTGAGCAGCAAAGTTGTAGGAACCTGCCTGAAGCCACAGAGCTGGAAGACGGAATAGATAGAAATTATGCAAAGGGAGTCTGGTCCCAGAGTCCATGGTTTGGCCATTTAAATCCCACCACTCTTTCCATTACAATCATGAGGCTTGACTGAGGGACTTTGGCAGATTGTGGATATGACATAGTTGAAGCTCCTGTCAATAATATTCACTGTGGAATGGAGAAGAACAAGGCTATTATATGTATTCTGTCAGATAAGCAGGCATCCAGCCTATGCATACTATCTGAATTTTGGGGAACCATCTCCCTTAGCAACCTGTTTTCCAGGATCGATGCAGAAAACCTGATGGAGCAATATCTGTGGGACAGGTTGTAGCTAACTGTGCATCTTTAGGGTACTCTTTTACATGGCTAACACTTAGGACTTAATTTAGTCTCAGAGGGGCCAAGAGGCTGAGGGTTGGCTGCGTTATCCAGCCACCAGCCTCTAACTGAGTAAGAAAGACCAGACTAAGGCTTCATCTGCAGTAGACTTGAGCTGAGGATGCTAACGAGGCAGGTAGGAACCAGACAAACCAAAGTAAGTGGCTTAGGACTGAGGAGCAGGAAGTACTACTGTTTGAGGACTCTTGATACCCCAGAGTTTCCCCTCTTCCCTTAAAAAAAGCCACACTTCTGGTCTTAACACAGATTTGGTTATATTGTCAACACAATTTGACTAAACCCATAGATACTAATATATATAAGTCGATCACATTATACTTAATTCATTATGAAACTCAATTCATAATATAGTATAGAAGAAATGCTTGTAGTTAGGGATTGAATTTCAGAAAACAGTAGAACACAGATAAAATCAAAGTATTTTACTCAAGAGTCTTAGCTTTCAGGTAACAGAGGCTATTTTCAATTAGCTTGAGCCAAAAGTGAAGGTGTTCTTAGGGATACAAAGGTATCTAATATAACTAAAGGACCCAGGAAGAGAATGAAATCAGGAACTGCAACGATGTTAGGACTTTTTATTTATTTATTTTTTCCCAGTACTGGGGATCAAACTCAGGCCCTTATGCTTTCAAACTAGGTGTGGTACCACTTGAGCTAAATCCTCAGCCTTAAAGACATTAGACTTTATTTTCCCTTCTACCTTTATGTTATTTTTTGTTTTGTTTTGTTTTGTTTTGAGACAGGGTCTCACTTTGTAGTTCAGGCTGGCCCTGAGCTCACTATGTAGCCCAGGCAAGCCTTGAACTCAGCAATCCTCCTGTCTCTGCCTCCCGAGTGCTGGGATTACAGGCGTGAGCCACACGCCCCACACTGTGGTATGTAGTATTGATTGCTGGTGGGTGTGAGTCACCATGCCCAGCGTTGTATGTGGTTACTGGGATCGAACTCAGGGCCTTGTGCTTGCCAGGCAGGTGCTGGAACCACTGAGCCAAATCTCCGGTCCTACCTTTGTTTTTTTAATCTCTGCTTTTCTCTTAGTATCTGCTTCATTCTCTTTTTTTCTCTGGATGTCTGCCTTCTCTGGCCCATGTGGGAAAAGGCACTGCTCCCCCTAGTACCTGAGTCTCTAGTACGCAGTTAGGCACTAGTTTCCTTACTCAGACTGACTTCTGACCTCCACATTCCATTTCTTCATTCCCATGAGAGTGATTTTTAAAAAAAATTTTGTTGAACATTTTTTTTCCTTTTTGTGTGTTACTGGGGATTGAACTTGAGCCCTTGTGCTTCCAGGGTAGGTGCAGTACCACTTGAGCTAAATCCCTGGCCCATGAGTGATTTTGACTGGCTCCATGTGAGTTTGGCTATCATCTCAGACTGGTCCCCCAAAACCACTGCACAAAAGACAGCTGGACACCACCCCTGTGGATCTTCCAGGGCCAGATGGTGGGCTCATTGTTCTCTGGGAGCCAGAGATCTGGAAGCTCAGCATATTTTACTATGTGTCCCTCTAAGGGATAAAGGCTAAGTTTCAGAGCCATGGAAAAAGTAGGAAGAAATTGAATTATTTCCTCTTCACAAATATTGCTGTCCCTACCAGGGATTCTTCCCTTTTCTCCCACTTAAGCTTCATTTATTCATGGTTTTAATCCTCAAGTCAAGATGGTGCTATTTTCATTTTTGACATATGAAAGAGCTCCAGGAGCCCATTCCTTGTATCAAGTAGGTTAGAGAATAAGATCACAGTGTCTTCCTTTCCAGTCCCTAAGGCTTTTTGCAGTGGGAGTCTGCTTCTGCCAAATAGTGTGTTGAACTTTTACAGGCAAAGAGAATACAGAAGCAACCAGGGCAGGAGGTGCGGGGGATGAGTGAGTCCATCTTTCCAGATCATCTCATGATAAAATGTTTACTGGTAGGGCCAGGGATTTAGCTCAGTGGTTCTGGTATCTACCTGGCAAACACAAGGTCCTGAGTTTGATCCCTGGTACCACATATCACAGTGCCAGGTGTGGTGGCTCACACCTGTAATCTTAGCACTCGGGAGATAGAGGCAGTAGGATTGCCATGAATTCAAGACCACTCTGGGCTATATAGAGAGTTCAGGGCCAGCATGAACTACAAAGCGAGACCCTGTCTCAAACAAAACAAAACAACCCCAAACATTTATTGGTATGTTTTAGGCATACATGGTGGTAATGCTCGACATGGGAAATTTGCACCCGTATGGTATATCCTGTCCCTCCCCACTCAAGGCCCTTTCCCTCCCTACATACAAAAGTTTTGTTTCCATTTTTTCCTTCTACTTTCACTTTTTTCTTGTCCCTTCCTCCCTTTCTCCCTTCCCCCTCCCTTCTTCTTATTCCTATTTGAACATTTTCTTCCCAATTCCCAAAATCTATTATACATTTTAGTCCTTATTTCCACTTATGGTTTCTCACACCAGAGAAAAAAATGTGGTATTTAAACAAGTGTGTCTGATTTATTTTACTTAAAGAGTGTGGTCTCAAGGCCCATTCATTTAGCTATAAATGTCTGAAATTTAACCTTCTTTATGGCAGAGTAGTAGTCCATTGTGTAAAAAACCCACATCTTTATCCATTCATCAGTTGACCATCCCGAAACATCTGAACATCCCGAAACATCAGTTGACCATCCCAAAACATGTGTGTGACAGTGAAGGCACCTCTGTGTGGATAGATAGCGCCCTTGTCCCTTTTCCTGTCCCCAAACTGCACCCTGTTGTAGCTAATGCACTGAGTTCTGTAACTCCAATTTAAGACACAGGCTCATTTGTCTGCTTCTCTCCTTTCCACATAGCTGTCCAGCTCCATCATCCTGTCTCTTGTACTGCTGGGATAGCATCCTCATTGGTTCCTTGCCTGTCACTCTTGCTTCCCACAGTGCATTCTTCATGGCAGGAGGACTGATATTTCACATATGTAATTATTTGGTCAGGACAGAGCATCTGGGTCAGACTTATGTTCTTACTGTAAGCATTGGAAAGTTGGGTAAAAAACATGAGCTATAGGTTTTAGATGTTAGACAAGAAACAGCATAGGAACTTGGTCCCTGAGAAGACAAAAACAAATGTGTTGGGCTCTAGAATCATTTTGGCCTTGTACTAAGAGGCACTTTCCACACTGCAATTTGGGAAGTAGAAAATGGCAATTAAGCTGAGTGAAGAAAACAGAGATTGGCGTTCCAGAAAGCTGCAAGGCTCAGTTATTTCCTTCTATTTTCTACTAAGTGCTAAGGCAGTTTGCATTGAATGATTTATGAATTTCTGACCAATCATACTGATAAATCACATCTAACAGGCTTCTTATCTTTCTCAGTTATCACACTGCCCACAGTGACCTGGATTTTCTTAGCCAAAATGACAATTGAAAACTCGTTGAAGGTTTTTTTGTTTTAAATCTCTCATGTTTTCTTCAGCCATTTTTTGGAAACTACCTAGTGAAGAGTCTGTAACAGGTGTCTTGAATGGTGTCTGATTATATCTTTTTCAGCAGACTTGCCTTTAACATTAATACTGAATTTATGCTCAGAGAGAAACATTTCTGATGTGTTAGGCTTTAATAATGGTACTGTTAAGTAAATATTTCTGAAAATTCTAAAACCAAAAAAGAGTAATATCCCTTTCATTAAAAAAAATAAACTAAAGGAATTGGGTATAGGTAATACCTATCTGTAATCCCAGCACTTTGGGAGCCTGAAGCCAGAGGAATACTAGTTCAAGCCCAGCACAGGCAATGTAGTAATTTAGTGTAGTTCTGTGTAGAGGCCAAATAGGTTCAATACTCAGTGCAGCAGGAAGGAAAAAAAAAAAAACAGAAAAAGGCTTGGGGGCATTGTGCGCAGATTTACAGATGGTTCTGAGCCACATTACCATAGGTGGAGGTGGACAGTACCTATGGACAGTAGTTTCAGTTGCAGTCTACCATGCTGTCAGTTCAGCCAGTTGACTGATACTTCTTTACTCTCTGCCTTCTGTTTCCTGCGGAAGACATTCCAACATCCTATACGTGGCAGACGGTAGAAAATTTATTGTGGTCTGAGGTTTTCACCTCTCACCACTCTGCTTAGAAGCCACGCCTTGCTGGGCGTGGTGGCTCACACCTGTAATCCCAGCACTTGGGAGGCAGAGACAGGAGTATTGCTGAGTTCGAGGCTTGCCTGGGCTACATAGTGAGTTCAGAGCCAGCCTGAACTACAAAGCGAAGACCCTGTCTCAAAAAAAAAAAAAAAAAAGAAACCTCACCTTGCTATATCTCTGTGGTGTTCTGCCTTGTGTGGGTCTCTTTTGTCTCTGTATCTGGAAAACTCATGCTGTCTCTACCTCTTTTTCCTCTGATGATCCACAAGAGTCTTGCTCCTCCTTTGGTGGTAAACTCAAGCCTCTCCTTTGAAGTCTCCTTGGGCTGATGCTGAGGCAGCTTGTCTATGTCCACTCTAGCTATGGGCTGTAGCTCTCATCATATTGTGCTGTCATTGTTTGTATATGGATTTTTCCACCAAATTAGAAATTATGTAGGAGTAAAAAATTCTCCTTTAATCTTTATAGTTCCAATTCTGAACACAGTATTTAGTTAATAGTACAAAAAGAATAAACATAGTAATTGTAATATTTTCTTGACTAGCCCAACCTTAAGTAAATTTTTATAACTATCTTTTATAATAACCCTGTAAGTTAGAGCTTGAAGCATATAATAACTTGCCTGAAGTCACCTACCTGGTAGCTAGTGGAAGTAGAATTTGAACCCAAGTCATTTGATTGTAACCTAAGCTATTGGAAGAAATACCTGTCTGTCTGTCTGTCTGTCTGTCTGTCTGTCTGTCTGTCTGTCTATGGCAGATATTGATAGAGATAGGTAGGTAGATAGATTTGGACTGCCATCTATAGCTATGTGTGTGCTTGTGATGGGAAATAGATTTATGAATGGTAGAGGTGAAATTGAGGCAGAAAAAGTTGATTGCATTAAATTATTAATATCCTAATATGTCATGATAAGGAATTTAGATTCTGTTCTGTGGTTCATGGATTTCATCTAAGATTTAAGCTTAAGAATTACACAATTATAATTTGACATTTAGAGAGAAAATTCTGACTGTATGGGGACGCTGGTAAAAGATAATTGTGATATGGGCCAGGCACGGTGATGCATATCTCTAATCTCAGCACTTGGGACACTGAGGCAGGAAGATCAATATGAGTTCAAGGTCAGCTTGGGGTACATAGTAAGCTCAAGGCCAGTCTGAACCATGAAGTGAGACCCTGTCTCTAAAAAGAAAAAGAAAATTGTGATAACACATAAATTCAGTAATTCAGCCTGTGGAATTTATTATGGCAAATTTGAACTACATAGGAACTTTAGAAAACCTGTTTTATTAAAAATCCACTGTAATCCACAATGTATTATATGTAATAGTATCACCTTCAATTCATCCTTTGGTGTATATTAATGTATTATGTCCTTACTCTGTAATATTTAAACTAGAAAAAAAATTAATTTTATTAGTCTAGAAAGGGTATGCTAACCATTTCCTTTTTCCCAAGTGCCCCTATATCATTCTTTCTCTCACGTCCATATATATCCCCACATAACCACTTCTGTGGATAAGGAGTTCTAATTCTCCCAAGGGAGATTATCAGCCACGAGAAGAAAAGCAACATTTAACTGTTGGTGCTAAAAACACAAACCAGCTGCTCATTGCTCTGCTGTCCAACCTCCCAATCTTCTTTGGGACAGTTTAGCTGTCGCATCAGTTCCTAGCAGATGTCTGCTTCTTTTTGTGCCACGTGGCCAGGGTAATTCAGGTGGTTCTGGCTCCCTGGGGCAAGCCTGTCTTCCTCATTTCTCCTGCCAGGTTACTCCAGTTAGATTCCTCGTGTGAGACACTGTAAATGTGGGCCAGGAACAAGGGCTCTCGTTTATGAAAAGTATATTATGTTTTGCTGGTGATACAAGCCAAGCAGCTCTCTTTTCTGCTGTTTGTAACTCTGAGGCATGGGCTGTACAGAAGTGGGCTTGGCACAGTCGCGTGAATGAACTATCAGTAGCAACAATCCCTAATGCTTGCCTGCTGTGTATGTGTTTTGTGCTGAGGATCCTAATGCATACCTAATGCAGGGTAAGTTGGCACCTTTACAGATGAAGAAGGGGCTGAGAAAGCAGACTGAGTGATAGAATCTGGATTTAACTTCAGGTTTGTCAGGCTCTACTACTTGTCTTTCACTTAGTAAGTGATATAAATATTTGAGGAATGTATAGCTCTACAGGGACAACAAAAAAGAGTCAGGATTTCTATTTTCAAATCTGACAGGCTTTTTTTTTGCTTTTTGAGACAGGGTCTCGCGTTGTAGTTCAGGCTGGCCCTGAGCTCACTGTGGTGCCCAGGCAAGCCGCCGCGAACTCAGCAATCCTCCTGTCTCTGCCTCCCGAGTGCTGGGATGACAGGTGTGAGCCACCACGTCCGGCATTGTGGTATGCGCTGTTGATCGTTGGTGGGCGTGTCTCCACACCCAGCATTATATGTGGTTACCGGGGATCGAACTCAGGTCCTTGTGCCTGCAAGGCAAGCCCCGGAACCACTGAGCTAACCCTCCAGCCTTTTCCTTTCTTTTTTTGAGACAAGGTCTTGCTTTGTAGGTCAGCCTGACCCTGAGTTCACTATGTATTCCAGGGTAGCCTTGAACTCACAGCAATCCTCCTACCTCTGCCTCCCAAGTGCTGGGTTTACGGGTATGAGCCACCAGGGCCGGCATTGTGGTATGTGGTATTCCAGGGATCGACCTCTGGACCTTGTGCTTGGAAGGCAGATGCCAGAACCAGTGAGCTAAATCCCTGGCCCGACAGTTTTTTAATTTATGACTTCAAAATGTAAAATGGAATTATGGATAAATTTGTTAAAATGTATTTTCTGTCTCTAGTTTTAAGACAAAATTGGCTGCAACATTGGCAAGATTTCGAATCAAACACGATGCCCTTACAATTTATCACATCCTGCCGGAAACAGTTAGGAAACAGGAACTGAGAGCCTCGACCCTGCCACTTTATGCTTGGATAAATACTTGTAAGATAAGGTGAGAGTTTAATCATACTCCATATTTCAAGTCTCCACCTTTTAAAATGAAAGATTATCTTCCTTCTTTTGTTTTTTTTCTTTTTTAAAAAATTGAATTCTTTATTGGTACATTTTATAGACAGCTCATAATCACCCTCAACAATGGGGAATTTGTACCAGTACATGACATGAGTTAATTCTCATTTTTGCCCATATCCCTACCCACCCACAACCTCCCACCCCCTATATACATGTGTTTTCTTTTTCTTTTCAAATCATATTTATTCTTTCCCCTCATTCCTTTCCCTTACCACATTCCCTTTGAGTATTTCCTATTTCACAAAATCTGTCATATATTCTAGAACTCATTTACATCTACTGGTTCTCATACCAGAGAAAAGATACGGTATTTACATATCTGTGATCTATTTATTTCACTTATTAGTGTGTCCTCAAGGTGTGTCCATTTGTACATAAATGAATGAAACTTGTCATTCTTTATGGTAGAGGAATAATCCATTTTATAAAAAAACCACATCTTCTTTATCCAGTCTCCAGTTCTTTTTTATTTTTTTATTTTTTTGAGACAGGATCTCACTTTGTAGTTCAGGCTGGCCCTGAGCTCACTATGTAGCCCAGGCAAGCCTCAAACTCAGCACTCCTCCTGCCTCTGCCTCCCAAGTACTGGGATTATAGGCATGAGTCACCACACAAGGTAGTTTTGTTTTGTTTTTTGAGACAGGGTCTTATATAGTTTTTACTGGCCTAATCTCACTATTTAGCCTCCATTTCTCTGTGGTCCTCCTGCTTTGGCCTCCTAAGTGCTGAGATCACAGGCATATGCCACCACACCTGGCTAGAAATATTACTTTATGAAAGGGTGGAAGGCCCACTAGAGGAATATAGGATTAAATTTAATTCTAGGTCTCATCACCAAATTAGCAAGGATAACTACATAATTATGTTAACTTTTCTGTTTCTAATTATCCTTTAACTTCTTGTTGACTAAAATTATGAGTTCCACTAGATGTAGGATATACAGTAATATTTTTGTTGTAGGAAAAAGTGTTAGTGTTGAATGCTTTTAATATATACTTGTAATTATACCATACTATCGTATATTTACAGCCCTGAAGAAGTTTATAGTAATTTGAGGAAAAAAGGCTATACTGAAGTCAAATCTGTATTGCATATTGATGATAAAGTCTTTGCTGTGGATCAACATTGCTATGATGTCTTAATTTTTCCATCTCATCTTAAAAATGATCTTATAGATCTTTTCAAAGATTATAAACTTATTTTTCAGGTAAACTACTATTTACTTTCATTGTGACTGTCAGCAATCTTCCTTACTCAAAGAATCCTCTAAACACTGTTTATACTTTTAGTGGATTTTTGGGAGAGGTTTATAAGACCTAATTGTCACTGTGAATAAAATTGACACCTCTTTAATCAGTGCTTCTTTTATATCTTGGTATCTTAGTCTCATTTGAAGTTGTAAAGAACATACTCTCCTCTCCAGACTCCTAGATAGAGGGGTTGCTGGCAGCTGAAGTACTATTGTATTTTCTGCAAAGGGAGGCTTCAAGGGGAGCTACAGTGAGACATTTTCTTTCTTTCACTTCTGGGAAGATACCTGTGCCACCTCACACTGAAAAGGCGGCAGTTCATACTTCTCATACTCTCTTAAATGTAGTCTTACAGTTTTGATTAGTAAGAGGTACATAACGGCTATCAATAGGAAAAGAATGAGGGGAATAATGGGGTTCAAATAGAATGAAAAATAGATGGTTCAAATAATTAGGTTAAATTTATGTATGTGTGTATGTATGTATTTATTTATTTAGAGACAGGGTCTCACTTTGTAGTTCAGGCTGGCCCTGAGCTCACTATGTAGCCCAGGCAAGCGTCGAACTCAGCAATCCTCCTGCCTCTGCCCCTCCCGAGTGCTGGGATTACAGGCGTGAGCCACCATGCCCGGCACTGTAGTATGTGGTATTGATTGCTGGTGGGCGTGAATCACCACGCCCAGCATTGTATGTGGTCACCAGGATCCAACTCAGGACCTTGCGGTTGCAAGGCAGGCGCTGGAACCACTGAGCTAAATCTCCAGCCCAGGTTAAATTTATTTTTATATCCTTAGATTCTAGTTCTGGCCTGAGATTCACTAAAGTTTATTCCTTCACCATATCCATGTTCTTGGACAGAATTTCTTACTTACTAAGCACTGAGATCAACAAAAGACTCATCTTTTTATAATCTTTTCAAATATCATAATTTTATTCTCTCTGAACTGGTTACATTGTAGTGAGGGAAAAAAATGAAAGAGCAGATAAATGGTTTTAGGTTTGTTTGTTTTCTTTGAATGGGTTTTATTGAAGAAGTAAGAATGGGAGCTAAAACAAGACATTACTAATCCAAAGTTAAATTCTTTGTTATAATATATTTGTCAGTTTTCCTTAACTTATATTTACAAATATATTAAGATGTTTTAAACTAAAATTGGTTAAGTATCTCTTCAAAATCCCTACCAAATATTTTTTTTTCTAAAGCAAAAAGAAGTCAATTTATGTTTCTAGTCAGACCCTTTGAAATTCTAATCATACTGTTTTCTTGTAGGACAAATCTCGAAGTCTTGCTGTCCATTCTGTAAAGGCTTTATTAAATATGGATGATGATATTTTAATGGTCAATACGGGTTCATGGTTTACAGTTGCCCATATGTCCATTTTAACAAGTAATAATACCTCAAAAATATTTGTATGTGGAATACAGCCACAAGCCAAGGATCCTGACTTGAAGAACCTTTTCACAAAAATGGGATGTAAAAGTATGTACAAATAGATATATGTTTGGTGATTATTGTTCTACAGAGCTTATGACACACAGGTAGTAGATACTGAAGTTAGGGGTCAAATTTGATTCTTTCTGGGCTAGGGATGTAGCTCAGTGGTTCTGTGCCTGCCTGGCAAGAGCAAGGTCCTAAATTTGATCCCTGATACCACAAACTGGAGTCTTTCGGCTTCCAAAGCCCATTTTGCCCAATGTCTTCTTCTACTTTAGCTTGAACCATAATTCAAGATAAAAACTTTAATTTTCAATTTCAAAATCTTTCAGGTGGAGAAGGCATTTTATTAAGACTACTCCTGGGGTGCCGGAGATTTAGCTCAGTGGGTCCGGTGCTTGCCTGGCAAGCGCAAGGTCCTAGTTCCATCCCCGGTAACCACATACAACAATGCTGGGCGTGGTGACTCACGCCCACCGGCAATCAATACCACATACCACAGTGCCGGGCATGGTGGCTCATGCCTGTAATCCTAGCACTTCAAAGGCAGAGGCAGGAGGATTACCCTGTCTCAAAAAAAAAAAAAAAAAGAATACTCCGGGGCCCAGAGATTTATCCCAGTGGTTCAGGTGCCTGCCTACAAGGTCCCTGGTTTGATTCCTGGTAACCATATACCACAGTGCGGGACATGGTGATTCACACCCACCAGCAATCAGTACCACATACCATAATGCTGGGTGTAATGGCTCACGCCTGTTATCCTAGCACTTGGGAGGCAGAGGCAGGAGGATTGCTGAGTTCAAGGCTTGCCTGGGCTACGTAGTGAGCTCAGGGCCAGCCTGAACTACACAGCAAGACCCTGTCTCAAAAAAAGTCCTGCATTGGGGCCAGAGATTTAGCTCAGTGGTTCCAGCGCCTGCCTCGCAAGCGCAAGGTCCTGAGTTCGATCTGGTGGCCACATACAATGCTGGGCGTGGTGACTCACGCCCACCAGCAATCAATACCACATACCACAGTGCCGGGCGTGGTGGCTCACGCCTGTAGTCCCAGCACTCAGGAGGCAGAGACAGGAGGATTGCTGAGTTCGCAGCAGCTTGCCTGGGCTACATAGTGAGCGCAGGGCCAGCCTGAACTACAAAGCAAGACCCTGTCTCAAAAAACAAAACAACAATTGGGCCGGAGGGTTAGCTCAGTGGTTCCGGCGCCTGCCTCGAAAGCGAAAGCGCAAGGACCTGAGTTCGATCCCCGGTAACCACATATAATGCTGGGCGTGGAGACACGCCCATCAACAATCAACACCGCATACCACAATGCCGGACGTGGTGGCTCACGTCTGTAATCCCAGCACTCGGGGGGCAGAGACAGGAGGATTGCTGAGTTCGCGGCGGCTTGCCTGGGCACCATAGTGAGCTCAGGGCTAGCCTGAACTACAAAGTGAGAACCTGTCTCAAAAAGCAAAAAAACAAAAAACAAAAACAAAAACAAAAAAGTCCTGCATTGATTTTGGAATGTTATTAGAGACTACTCCTTTTTTCTAACTACATTACAATTAGTTATTGTGGGGTTGGAGATTTTTAAATGAATACTACATATAGTCGCATGCTAAATTAAAATTTTAAATTAATATTTTACACTAATTTTGAGGTTATTTTTTTTCCTGCAGATATTGAAATACTTCGTGAGACATTTGTTAAAATTGAATCAAAGGACCAGAGGTTACAGAAAGTTAAAGTGATCCTGCTGTTGCCCCGGTGTTCAGGAGTGGGTGTTAGTAATCCAGTAGAATTTATTTTAAATGAATATGAAGGTACTTAATTTCTAAATTATTATAATTAATTGAGTTTTTATATTATAATATATAATTATAATTAATTGAGTTTTTTGAAAATAAATTTTATTTTCTCTTTCTGTATTCATCTCCAGATTGATTTCCTCTTCTGTTCCATGCCCAAATGTCCAACATGGTTACTTGGATGACTATTTCATAGAGATTTGAAGAAAAATAATATATGTTTTCTATGCTCTTTTT
>PVIC010045792.1:0-14500 GCA_004025085.1 Thryonomys swinderianus
TGATAGCTCAATCTTGGAAACAACCCAAATGTCCATCAACTGGAGAGTGGATAAAGAAGATGTGGTTTTTTTACAAAATGGAGTATTACTCTGCCATAAAGAATGACAAGATCGATCCATTTAGGTGCAAATGGAGACATCTGGAGGATATACTAATAAGTGAAATCAATAGATCACAGATAGACAATTTCCGGCTCTTTCTTTGTCTATGCTACTTAAATTCATTGAGCATGTCATTAATTGTATTGTCATTTATTTTTTTAACCTGAAAGATTATTCTCTCTACAGCTTCATCCATCTATTTTTAAATTTCTTCTGGCTTCTGATTTCCTCTATCTTGTCTCCTGGATTTGTCTGGGTGGGATTGGCATCTGTGTTTGTATTTTGCTTCTGCATTTTATCATTTCTATTTTTAAATTTTTTGTTGTTTTCTGTGTTGTTGCTGTAGACATCCTGTGTTAGATAGTTTTATCACTGCTATCAAGGCTTCTGTAGGGAATGTCTATTTCTCAGAGATGTTTTCTAGATGTAGGTGGCTTGGTATTTGTGTCTATCCTAAGACCCTACCTTTCCTGTCTGTTAAGGGTGAGAACTTACAATACATTTAGGTTAATGCTCAGTCCTTTGATGCTGGTCTATGATGACCTCGGATAATCACAGTGTTGTCAGGCAAGAAGGGACAACTGATTACAATAGGTGTGATATCATGAATGTAGTAGTACAATTAGCAGTATCAATATCATCAAATACAGCATAGCAACTGATAAACTGGTCCTTATTAGTTGAGTACCTTTTACTGTATGGTTAAACTCTAACATTATATAGCACAATACAACTAAACTAGGAAATTATATGCAATGAATTTTCTCTTAGAGTGGTTTTTATCCCACAAATAGGAAATTTTAGAAATATAGAGGATAAAAGAGAGATAATAAAGATGAAGATAGTAGAAACAAGGCTGAAGGGCAAAGATGACTATCCAAGCTTTGGAAAACTGGAGAGAAAACATGAAGGAGGAAGCAAAAAAATATTGAATTAAACCAGAGAAACAAGAGGCACTATTCACTCACATGAAAATATAAAATTAAGAGAGATAGTTGAGGAAAGAAAGAGGAACAGAAGAATAAATGTATAAAACCTAAACAACTTTAAAAATTAAGAACAAACCAGACCGAAAAAGGCAAATGAATCAAGACAAGAAAAGAAAAATCATAAATTTACTATGGTTACTCTAGTTACCACATTTCTGTGATGTAGTATCTGTGATGTAGCTCATAAATGCTCTCTTCAGTCTCACCCTCTGTAGTAAGATCAGTCCTGAACACAGGGCTACTTCTGCTCTCTACTGGTGGAGTCTGGGGCCATTCCCTAGCTACCATACTTCTGGACATCCCTCTGTTGGCTCACTCATGTCTCCCCACCATAACCATCTCCAGCTCTCTGTACCAGCGGCTGTAATGCTCTCAGGTGGAGCCAACTCAAGGATATTCCTAGGTCAGTGCACAGTTGGCCCTTCGTGGACTTTGCACAGACTCAGCTGTTCCACACTTCTAGTTACTCTTAAGCTCTGGCTGTAGGATAAGTTTGTCTTCTAGCAGCCACCAGAGTGGAGTTTGGCTGGTCCCAATTCTTACTTCTCAGAACTCCCCCTAGGTTGCTGTCCAACCACAGGCAGTCTACTATGGCTGGATGGCCCATCCCTCCTTTTGCTCCATGGTGTTAGGTTCAATGCAGCTGCATTGCTCTTCTGTAGTCAGAGTTCAACTCTTTAGCCTCTTTAAACAAAATGGAGATCCCACTCACCCACTGCTGATCCATGAGATTCTTTCCACCTCATTGGCCAACTGTTGGCCCAGGAGGCTGCTTGGGCAATGGTGTCTTGTGCTCTTACCCCTGTCTTATGCTGTACAAGATTCTCTTGGACCAGATCTGGTCTCTGTTTTGCAGGGCAGCACAGGTATTTTCACTCTTCCCTACTGGGTCAGGCACACAACCTCAGCAACACGTGATCCCCAGGCTGTGGAAGTGAGCTATTTCTTCTTTTGCAGTGCATCTTATTTTTCCTTCCTCTGTTAGTCCCTTCATGGTTGCTCTGTCCCCTCCATACACTTTCTTTCCCCTCAGGTCTATTAATTTCCAGATTCTGGTCACTTTGTCTTGTAGAAGCTGTGCCACACACTGCTCCATTGTTTTTTTTCCCCTCTGAATAATTGTAATGCGAATCAAAATTTGATAATTGTTTGATGAGATTCAAATTTTATTTTTCCATAAATATTAGATACTAGAAAGTACATGAAAATACCATCACAATTTTTCAGTGGCATTGTAGATATTCCTAATTTCCATAGTAATCACTTAATAGGAAAGTTATAAGCTTATATTAAGTCTTAAAATGGTTATTTTCCAGTGAAAAGTAGAAAAGGAATGATAAATCAGTGAAATCAAGTTACTGCTGTGAAAGAGCCAGGAATAACTCAGTGGTGCCCTTGTCTGCCTGAGTTCAAACCAGAGTTCTGAAAAAAAAGTTTATTGTGTTGTGTTAGTGCTTTATGCAGAATCTTTGCTTGCATAAATTGGATATGATTTAGAGTAGAAAATGGTCTTTTAGTGAACTTAGGGGTAATTTCAGTTTCTTCTGCTAAAATGAGGCCCATTGTAGTCCAGGCACTTCAGTTTTACTCATACTTGCGGACTTCCTTGGTTACAATGACCACTTATATATAAAATTTTGAGGGAGAGATTAGAGCTCTTAAAATTTAATATGAGCTTGCATTGGGTTATCTTTTGGGAAAATTTAAATGCTAATGATAAAATGATGATAGTGGTTACAAACAGACTTACCACATAAATTTTTCAAATAAACCAATTGTACGATAAATTGCATAACATTTATTATAAGTTAATATGCATAACAAATCAATTGACAGGATTTTATAATTCAACAAAATGTATTGAGAAAATTGGACCTAACAACATTTTTTATTTTATTTTTTTTTTATCTTTTTCACCCTATTTCAAATCAATTCACAATGGACTAAGAACTTACTTGAATGTGACAAAACAAAAGGGAATAAACATAACTCTGAAATATGAATGTCTTATTTTGGCATAGTATTTCTTTGACCATTTTTTTCTAATTTTATTAGTATATGTTTTCAATTCATACCATTTACAGTCATCTCAAGAATGGTTACATGTATATATCACAACTTGTTTCTTTTTTTTTTCTTTTTTTTCTTTCCCTCCTCCAGAAATTCCTCTATCCCCTTTTCATACTTGTTGGTATTTTTTTTTTTTTTGTCTTCGGTCATGTTATTTCATATCATGTTTACATTAATTGGGATTGCTAGGATTGTGTACATGGCATATTTTTATTCTTCTTTTTTCCCCATCCCTTTCTCCTCATTCATCCTCCTAGCTTCATACTGCTAGAGAGACATCCTTTTTATTTATTTTCTTTTTGAGACAGGGTCACACTGTGTAGTTCAGGCTGGCTGAGTCCAGGAAAGCCTCGAAAGCCTCCTGTTTCTGCCTTCCAAGTGCTGGGATGACAGGCATGAGCCACCATCCCCGGCATTGTGGTGTGTGGTACTGATTGCTGGCGTGTGTGAGTCATCACACCTGGTATTGTGTGTGATTACCAGGGATAGAACCAGGGACCTTGCACTTGCTAGGCAGGCGCCAGAACCACTGAGCTAAATCTCCCAGTCTCAGAGCCATCCTCTTTTAAACTTATCAATCCTATATAATTTTCTTTGATACAGTGTCACTGAGGTGAAAGAAAGCATACAGTATTTATGGTTGTGTGACTGATTTATTGCACTTAATTTTCCAGGTGGATCCATTTTCCTATAATTGTTTCATTTTTTTAAAATTTTTTGTATAGATACTACATTTTATTCAATCATCTGTTGTTGAGTAAACAGGCTGCTTCCAATATCTAGCTATTATGAATTGTGCTATTATAACCACTGGTATGCAACTATTGCCATAGTATGATGATTTAAATCTTTGTTGAAAAAAACTTAGCAAGGAGAGAGCTGGGTACTATGAAACTTCTAATTTCTAATTTGTCCAACCACTGGCAATCTACCAGGGCTGAACGGCCCATCCCTGGTTTGATTCCCATTCTTTGAGAAGTCTTCATGCTGATTTTCATAATACTTGTACCAGTTTAAATTCCTACAAGTAATGCAGGAGGGTTACTTTTTCATCATAGTTATGCCAGTATTTGTTATTATTTCATCTCCTAATGATTGCCATGCTTTCTGGAGTAAGAGATAATTGTAGGGTTGTTTTAATTTGAATTTATTTAATGGTCAGAGATATTGAACTTTTTTTTCACCATATGTATTTCTTGTTCTGTGAAGTATCTGTTCAATTATCTTGCTCATTTCATGACTGGTCTTTCATTTTAGGAGGTTTAAGTTGTTTGAAGTCTTTGCTACCTAGTTTTGGAATCAAAGTGATATTGGCTTCCATAAATGAATTTTGGAGCACTCCATCTCTTCCAGTTTCTTTGAGGAGTGTTAGTAATAATACACCCTTAAAGGTTCTCTAGAATTTAGCAGTGAATCGATCAGGTTGTAGGCTTTTCTAAGTTGTTAGATTCTTTGTTACTGGATCAGTTTTACTGCTTGCTTTTGAGTTTTTAAGCATGCTTATGTCCTCTCAAGTTAGTTTTGATAGTTTTTAATGTGTCTAGAAATTTGTCCATTTATTCAAAATTGGCTAGATTTTGGACTATAATAATTCAAACTAGTTATTATCTTCTGTATTTTGACAATGTCTGTTGTAATTTCACATTTTTTATTTCTAATTGTAGTGATCTGAGTTTTTACTTTCTCTTTATTGGTGGCTTTGGTTATGGGCTTATCTATTTTACTGGTTTCTTTCAATGAGCCAACTCTGATTAAATGATTTTTTTGTCTCAATTTTGGTGATTTCCCCTCTTATCTTTAAGCTTTCTGTCCTTAATTTCATTTTGGGGTTGCTTTGTTGTTGTTTCTTAGGTGTGTTAAGATTTCTAATAAGATTTTTTTATTGGGGCTCTGTTTCCCTAATGTGTGCATTTATTGTGAAGAATTTTCCTTTTAGGACTGTTCCATAGTGTCCCAGATGTTTTTTTTTTTTTTTTTTAATTTTTTTTTTAGATAAGGTCTTGCTTTAAACTTCAGGCTGGCCCTGAGCTCACTATGTAGCCCAGGCAAGCCTTGAACTCAGCAATCCTCCAGTCTCTGCCTCCTGAGTACTGGGACTACAGGCATGAGCCACCAAGCCTGGCACAGTGGTATGTACTATTGATTGATGGTGGGCATGAGTCAACATGCCCAGCAATGTATGTGGTTAACGGGGATCAAGCTCAGGTATTGTGCTTGTGAGACAGGTGTCATAACCACTGAGCTAAATCTCCAGCCCTTCAGTGTCCCAGATGTTTTATAGAGGTTTTAATTTTTTTATAAGTTTTTTTGAGACAAATTCTCATTTTATAGTCCAGGCTGGCCCTGAACTCACCATGTAGGCCAGGCTGTCCTCAAACTCATAGCAATCCTCCAGCTCTGCCTCCCGAGTCCAGGGATGACAGGTTGAGCCACCATGCCTGGCTGGAGGTTTTGATTATTATTATTAATATTATTATTATTGATTTTATTGCATTATTTTAGACATACATTACATAGTTAACACTGAGAATTTATATCAGTACAAGATAAATCTTAATTCTAATTTTTTCCCATTTCCCTGCCCTCCCTACAACTCCTACCCCATATACATCAGTTTTATTTCCTTCTTACCATCATTTTTTTCTTTCTCTTCTTTCCTCTTTTTCTCTTCTTTCCTTACCCTTTTTTCTTTTGAACATATTTCATAATACTTATCTTACATTTTAGAACTTAAAGTCATTGTCACTAACTTTCAAAAATTTTAAAATTTCTTCTCTGATTCGTGGTTCTTTAGGAGTGTGTTGGTAATTTTCAGGTGCTTTGACATTTTCCTAAATTTCTTCTGTCATTGATTTCTTTTTTCAGGGCATCACAGTCTGATGCTGTGATGGTAGAAATTTTGTATTTGTCTGGGGCTTGCCTTGAGGGTCATCTGTTTTGGTTCCATTTACAGGTAGCAGATGGAGATTTCCATAGTGACACAAACAAGATAGGGTGATGATGGAGAAGGCTTGTCTCCAAAGTGATAATCCAGCACCCAACATGAAGTTTAGACCACTAAACAACTTGGGATGTGGATTTGCTACATACTGATGTTAGCCTCAATGCTACAAATGTTGGAGAGACAGACAGACAGACACACAGACAGACACACAGACACAGACAGAGAAGGAGACAGACAGAGACAGAGAGAGAGAGAGAGAGAGAGAGAGAGAGAGAGAGAGAGAGAGAGAGAGAGAGAAGGAGGGAAGGAAAGAGGGAGGGAACAAAGGTGGGAGAGAGCTGTCAAGAAGTAAGGGGAACACTGGTGCATTTAAAGTCTTTGTCATAGACATTATTCACATTTTTATGTTGCATAGATTTCCCTAAGACTTACTAGAAAAGCAGGACAGCAAGTAACACTTAGAACAATGACATGGTCTCTGAGATCTTTCTGTCTCTTTTTTCTGGACAGTAGAGGCTGCTCATATATTTTTTGATATTTCCAAGAGTTATCCAATGTGTTCTAAGTTGACACTTCAATGAAACTAGAAAGCTGAAGTTAGTATCCTTTGGGGCCTCTGGGGAGTCTTCCACAGTGCACTGCTATGGCTACCAGGTCTCTCCTGAAGCACCTTTCAGGAACCTGATAGCAACACTGAAACTCCATTTTCAAATATCAATGTTTGTGTTATATTCTATTTCATCAGTGTAAACAACAACAAAAAAAAACATCAAAAAAACCGAAACCTAAACATTATTTAGTGTTTTAAAGGTGGTATTTTCAGTGCACCTCTGTATATTTGAAGAACTGCTTGTGTCAGACAGAAATTGTAGTTTATTAGATTAGCCTATTCCACTAATATCATGTGATGACAATATTAGAATATGGTGAAAATATCATTTCAGCTTGAAATTAAAATTATTATGAAAACAACAGTTTATTATTTAGTCAGGAACCCAAGAGGAAGCCTGTGTTATTCTTGCTGTAGGACATATCAAAAATAAGTTATTTATGAAAGATACTATTTTTAACACATAGGTATAAAACATTAGAATAAGAACAGGATCTGTTACCTCCTGGAAGCCTAAAAGGAGAAGAGGAGAAAGCAGTTATTGGAATACAGAGAGAGAGAATACTGATAAATCAGTAATTTCCTTGAGAAAATCAGTGACCTTCAGGAGAGGGAAGCAGCCACTCAAATGCACCCTTGAAGGAAGGAAATGGAGAATAAATACATGAGTCTTCCTCTTTTTGGTTCTTCTAACCCCTTTCAGAAAATCCAAGTAGGAGCCAAAGGAATCCCTACATTGTGTAGTCAGACTTGAGGGCAGGTTGGGGCAGGGCAAATGGAAGTTCAAGAAAGTGGAAGTACAGGGAATCTGCTATACAACCCGAGACTCCATTCAACTAATAAACATTCATCCAACTGCTCTGACAGGCAAGAATTTGTCCTTTTTGCCAGTCAGTGAAGAGTGGTGGTTAGAGTTGTAATGACTCATGTCCCTCTGAGCACAACTAAAGATGGATAACTTCTCTATTTCTGTTTTCCCCAAGAGGTCCACATTGGACACTATTTGTAATAAGAGGGTGTGGAGGCTAAATTATTAGTTGTTCAATAGCATTTAATACTGTTACTTGTGAGTCACATTAAGTAACCAAAGAAATTAAGGAAAAAAATGGAAAAAGATATTTTGTGAGTCAGAGGGGAAAAAAGTTAGGAGGGGGGAACAAAAAGAGAATTAAGATGTCTTATGTACATGTACAAATTTCCCATGATGAACCTGATCATTATGTACTGAAAACATGTAGTAACAAACATGTACTGGATATTTGTTGCTTATTTATTTTTGGCAGCTCAGCTTCTAAATTTCTCTGTTGTTCACATGATCTCTCATTACTCAGTTACAGGCTTCTGCTTAGACTTTGCATCTGAGGTGGAAACAATAATAAGAGGAACAAGAGAAATCACTCAAATCCTCAATAGGGACTGAAGAGCTCTGAAGCAAGAATCAGGGATATAAAAGTATATTCACTGCTAGTGGCATCATGTGGTGCTACAGGAATCTGTGTCTTAATCCTATAATACTGTGTTATAATTTTAAATCTTGCCTTTGCTACCGAGGAGACTGCCTCAATTTCTGCCACCTCCTTGTTGATCTGATGAAACATTGGGTGTATCATTAATAGCCCCTGCCTCATGAATGTTATATTATAATGGCATGAAAATAACTTCATTTAGTAGAAACTGGGCTTTAAATTTTGAATCTCTTCCCTTTTTTCACAGGCAACCAAAATGTGGTATAATTGCAGAAACAACCAGTTTCCAGTCAACAGCCACTTGTGAAGGGAAATAATGAATGTTATAGTAATTGCATTGTTAAACTCTGATGTTTGATCAGTTAGTTGTACTACCTGAATTTTCTGATCACGGTATTTTCAATTTACAATGGGTTTATCTGAGCATAATTTAATCATAGATTTAGATCATACTTATAAATTCATGTTCTGCTTGGATAGTACATATTTTACATTATGTCTTTCTCAAAATTTGTATTTTGTTTGTTTGTTTTTTTTTTTAAGACAGGGTCTTGTTTTGTAGTTCAGACTGAGCCTGAGCTCACTATGTAGCCCAGACAAGCCTCAAACTTGGCAATCCTCCTGCCTCTGCCTCCTGAGTGCTGGGATTAGAGGCTTGAGCCACCAAACCCGGCATTTGTGGCATGTGGTACTGATTGCCACCATACCCAGTATGCGCATGTGGTTACTGGGGATCAAACCAGGGACCTTGTGCTCGCTAGGCAGGCACTGGAACCACTGAGCTAAATCTCCTGCCCCCATTTTTATTTTTAAGCCTTAACCTCCAATGTGACAATGTTTGAAGATAAGACCCATGAGAAGTAACTATAAATTAAATGAAATCACAAAAGGCCTTAATGTCTGATGAATGACATCATTGTAATAAAAGGAAGAGATGAGATATTCTCTCTGTCTCTCTTTTCTCCCTTTCCTTCTCCCTATGTAAATAGGAAAAAGGCCACATGAGGATACAGTGAGAGGTGCTGTGAATAATACAGAAGTGAAATCTCACCAGTAATCAATATTCACAATTTGATCTCAAAGTTTCACCCTGAAGAAGTATGAGAAAAAAAAATTCCTGTTTGTCAGACAGCCATCTGGGTGGTGGAGATATGTTATACTGGCTTTGGGAGAGTAGTACAGTAGTTTTCTATTATTTTTCAATAAGAATCTTGACAGGAACAAGCCTTGACAATGAAACTAGAGGATAATTTTTCAAACCACATCACAACTTGTGGAGAACCATTAAATCAATGTTCATATCATACCACACCACCTCCAGTAAGATTAAATCTTCTCTCATAAAAACTTAGAGTGTGTGTAAATGTGTATGGTCACACACACACACACACACACACACTGTATTCAATGCAAAATACATTTGGTAACAAAGGATATGTTCAAAGGAATCTGAAAATGATTGAAAAGAATGTGATAGCATTCTGGTTGTTCACCTTTTCAGTCATAACAAGTTTGGAATTTGTAGTTTCACTACAATACAGATAATAAAAAATAGAATTTTTAGATGGCTTTTCATAAATTTTGATATTTAAATATTATTGAATCCCTATAGGCCATACTGAAAAATTTGATCTTTGTACTTTTTATGAATTTTAAAACTTTCTGTTTTATATTTTATATGTTTTAAATTTCTCCACAGCGCTCAAACCTTTCACATTAGGAAAAAAGGCAAATTTTGAATACATGAGATTAAAGCAACAATCAATACTCTGTTATGTTATTCAGTTTTTTTCCAATTATTTTATATCATTTTAGTTTTTTAAAGAAACTTGATTGGTAGTGCTATTCAATCTTCATGAGTTAGAAAACTAAAATTTAGAGACTGCATCTTCTTCAAACTTGTATTTAACTAGTCAGAAGTAACTTAGTTCTGTTTCAAATGAAGATCATTGCTTAACAAATATCTTTAGATTTTTAAAACATATATTTTACATTTTTCCGTTAAATAATGGAAGTACCAAGTAATGCAATTTATTTATTTTTCACAACCTCTTCTCAAAGTTAATTGTGGTAATTCATAATCTGATTCATTTATTTAAATGTTTTAAAGCTATTTCTTTGAAATGGGTCCCTGAGAGGTTTAACCCCCCCCATTTCAGTGTATTTAAATGTTCAAGTAAATTAATCTATAGAGTTTATTATGGGGAGGCATTTGGAGTATCTTTGTAAGTGATCAATTTTAAAAGCAAATCATACAAACTTGTGCAAGAAGAATGGATCCATGTTGGATGGAAATGGAGAGATTCTGATTGTAATAATAAAAATGTCAATAAGGACTTTCTTTTATTTCAGCCCACTTAGACTCATGTCTGGGTCCCACTGTGAAGAAGTTGCCATGGTGAATGCATTAAAGTTAGTGACACTCAAAGCTTGACGCTGTTCTCTGCAACATAGACAACAGACCTGATCTGCTCAGTACTGGTGAGTTAATTACATGGGATAATTGCTAGAACTCAGAGGAAGCACAATAGCCCAAGGACATATGTATAGAATGAAAACAAAGAAGGAGAACACAGCAAACATCAAACTGCCAATCCAGAAGGAGAAGAAAGGCATCAATAAGCACAATGCAATAAGGCTAGATTTTACTGCTCTGGGCCAGCAATAAGGAGACTTCAGTGTGGGGGATCTTCACACAAAATGCAGAGAACACACTTGATGAAGACTTAGATATGTTGGGCTCTTTGTTCACACATTAATTCCTTAACTCAACTACAATTATGAATACCACAGATACAGTGATTGACTAGGTGAGCATAGCTCCCATTCTGGTGCACACTGGAGTGTGGTGGAGAAGACAACAGGAAATGAAACAAGTAGTTTGCTGATTAGGGCTGAGTCATGGGACTTGTACCCCGGGAGGGTCTGGTGCATAGCCCAACAAGAATGGTTATTCCTAGGACTGTATACTCTTCAGGTTGAAGTGAACTCTGGAAAACTCACTAAAACTTTGCTGTACCTTTGTTGTAATGTTTGCTACACTGTTTTACTATGGCAATTTCTATAGAACTATGTTTTCTCCAATATGTCAAAATGCAAAATAGAAGGAATAAATTTTATTTATCTTTTTATCCCCACAGTAAGATATCTGGATTCACTTAGTATAGTGATTTGTTTAAACTGAATATGAGTTGCAATGAATTGTAGAGAGTAGTTTGAAAAACTGTATATTTGAAAATACCTTTTTTTCAATTGTTACTTACCATCAGCTTAATGAGGAATGCCACTGAAGTGAAGATTGGGCCTTTAACTCAGGCCAGGTTTCCTGGACCTCATAAGACCTAGAAAACCTTTTTATCTTTCTCCGAAGGCAAGCAATTTCTGCCAATGTAATGATGGACAGAAAATTATCTTTAAACAGAGAACTAGAAAATATATAAAACACATGACTCTAACACGGAATTCCTTGTGTTTTGTATTTGAGAACTGATTTTTTTTTTTTTTTTTTTTGTACCGGGGAGTTTGAACTCAGGCTCTTGTGCTTGCAAGGTAGTTGCAGTAACACTTGAGCTAAATTCTCGGCCCCAAAATTCCTAATAAATAAGATACATATGCTTTATAATAACTAACCCAAAATGATGCCTAGAATATCTGTCTACTGATTGAAAAAGAAGATAAGCTCTCCTTTCAAAATATTCAGTCTAAAAAATTTTGAGTGTATTTGAAAGTCCTGGAAGTGAGTATTGCACTTTGATAAACTATATTATTTAATTTTCTTTCATCTTATTTCTACCTCATATTATTTTCTTCACAAAAAACATGATTTATTCAACAAAATTTATCACTGCTGTATTTTTTATGTTCCATTTCAAGCAATAATTTTCTTGAAATTTTGATCATTACTTCGCGAGTACCTTGTCAAAATCATCTCTTTTACTTGAATCATTACTTTATTGAGTGAAATTTGTTCTAATATTTCTTATTCATTAGTGATTTTTACTGATATCTATGTTTCAATTTTTAAGCCAGACAAATTCAGTTCAGTGTATTATTGCGAATACAATGTTCTTAACCATTATTGAACAAATTAGCTTATCAACTAATTACTTTTAAGGTAAGGAATAATATCATTTCAATATGATTAATTTAATATTGTAATTATTAATTATATTATTTACTTTATTCCCTTTACTCTTTAAAATACATATCTCTAAGACATTTCATTGATTTATTAGAAGATATTAAAATTGTTTAGCTGGGAATTTATGGTCTTCAAGAGACATTTATTTTTATTTTATTTCTATGAATTTGGTTTACAATTTTATTAAATTTTATTGAGCCTCTCTTATCTACAAGGCATTCTGAGTTTTCCTGTCCATAAGGACATTCAGCAGAACTCAGCATGAGTGCCTTGTGATTGGCAAGTACCACATGAGAGAGCCAAATGAAATACTCTTTCAGTTCTAGAGAAGAACCATCTATTTCAGGGAGGAAAGTCCAAGGGAGTTTTAAGAAAATAATTAGCATTTCATTTGGACTTCCTGGATGTATCAAGTTAAAAGTGGCAGAAGGCAGGAAGAGTGAATCATTTTAGAAGAGAACAGTCAATGTTTTTACTGAATCAGCTAATTTCTCAAAGTATGACCAACACCCGATTGAACTTGTTTTGGGGCATTAGTGTACCCAGATGTATTATGATTTTATTACTTCCATGATTTTGTTTATTTTTTCCGTCTTTCTCTGTTACATCTTTTTTTGTTGTTGTTGTTTAAGACAGGGTCTTGCTTTGTAGCTGAGGCTGGCCCTGAGCTCATTATGTAGCCCAGGCAAGCCTTGACCTCAGCAATCTGCCTGCTTCTGCCTGCTGAGTGCTGGGTGTCACATTTTCTATGTTATTCTCCAATTATCACTTTTACAATTCCCCCACCTAGCTAGAATAGATACAATCATTTATCTACTTTAATAACAGTACTTACATCTTTTTTATGACAGGTTACTTCTAGTACTTTCTTTCTCTGTTAATGGAACCAAGTCTGCATCTAATCTAGGTTGTAAATAGTGTGCTTGTATCTGTACTCTTTATTGACCATGTTCAATAAAAACAATTCCATTTTAAATTGTTTACTCACAAAACAACTGAGATATTCAAATAATTCTCATCTTATCCACAAGGCTAAATGACTTAAGATAACTGGGGAATATATGGAAAATTCTCTTTAGTGTAATAGTCCCTTCCTGAACTACTGACATGTGTTAAGATAACCATTAGTATTTATTCTCGTCTAAGCACAATGATTACATATGCTAAGCTATTAGACTATAACTAATGAAGAAACTATCAATGAAATGATACCTGATTCAATGGAATCAAGTGCTGTGCTCCACTCCCACATGTGCTTCCAAAAAAGTTGAAGGAATACCGCTCTCCATGGCCTAATATGCAAAACAACACACAATAGAAACAAAAAATGAACAGAGAAATTGAACTGATATTTCTTCAAAGAAGTTATGCAAATATCAATAAACATATGAAAAGTTGGTCCCCAGCATTACTGATTAGAAAACTGAAAGTCAAAAACTACAATGGAAGCAACCACGACCTGGCAGGGGGTATTACAATCCCCAATTTAAAACTCTACTATAAAGCCACTGTGATAAAAAACGGCATGGTACTGGCAAAGTAACAGACCCGAGGACCAGTGGAATAGATTAGAAGATGCAGAAACAATCCCAGATACACTAAGCCACTTTATCTTTAACAAAGGAGCCAAACATCCCCAATGGAGGAAAGACAGCCTCTTTAACAAATGGTGCTGGAAAAACTGGGCCTTAACCTGCCAAAAACTAAAGCTAGACCTATCTCTTGCACCATGCCCAAAAGTAAATTCACAATGGATATGAGACTTAAATACTAAAACAAAAACCATAAGCTTGCTGGAAAACAGGTTAGGTAAAACTCTTGGAGGGCCGGAGATTTAGCTCAGTGGTTCTGGCACCTGCCTCGCAAGCACAAGGTCCTGAGTTCGTTCCTGGTAACCACATAGAATGCTGGGCCTGGTGACTCATGCCCACCAGCAATCAATACCACATACCACAGTGCCAGGCATGGTGGCTCATGCCTGTAATCCCAGCACCCAGGAGGCAGAGGCAGAGGCAGGAGGATAGCTGAGCTCACGGCGGCTTTCCTGGGCTACATAGTGAGCTCAGGGCCAGACTGACCTACAAAGCGAGACCCTGTCTCAAAAAAAAAAAAAAAAAAAAAAAAAAAAAAAAAAAAAAAAAAAAAAAAAAACAAAAAAAAAAAAAAAAACAAAAAAAA
>PVIC010045793.1:0-14496 GCA_004025085.1 Thryonomys swinderianus
AAGATAATACACTTCAACAATGAAGGGCAAGGATCCCTAAACGATGAGAAAGCGAAGAGGAGAGCCTTACAGTTTCCCCAATCTACTGCCTTGAGAGAATCTCCATGCTGCAGTACAGGGACAGGGAACCCGGCCTGAGTTCAACAGACTCCCTGACCTGAAATACAGCTGAGAAGCAGGGAGACCAAATAGCTAGAGTTCACAGGAAACAAAGTCGGCGAGAAGACAGAGGCCCAGAGGAAGACAGGAGATCTGTGGAGGACTCCACTCAAATACTTAGCAGAGAAATTATCAGCATATGCAAATAAGGAAATATCTCATGTCAAAGGGACAAGAGGATTAGGAAATACATGCCTGGCTACTCACACAAGACCAGGGATAATCAAAGCCAAGTGAATAAAATAAAATAAATAAAATTAAATTAAATTATTATTTCATGTACATGTGTAGAACACTCAGGAAGGTCATGTCTTAGTAGTAAGGAATAATTAGCTCTAGATTGGACAGTTTTGGAACAATTCATCATAAAAACAAGACATGACAGAGTGGCTATTTCCCAGTATAAAGCATAAAACTATATAACAGCCAGTAAGGAAATGTTCAACATTTGACTTCCAATCAGAGATTACCAAGCATTCAAAGAAGCAGGAAAACATAACTTGTAGTTAAGAGAATAATTAAAACCAACCTGATACAAATCTAGAATTAACAGACAAAACATTCGACAGGTACATCTTCAAGACAGTGAAAGAAAAAATAATTGCCAATCTACTAGGCTATAACCAGGATATCTTTCAAAACTAAAAGTGAAATACAGATATTTTTGAATGCAAAATCTGAAAAAACTAGCCATCAGCAATAAATTTAAAGGAAAAAAAATTAAAGAATAGCTTTTAGGCACACAGAGTCTAATGAAAACTATTGGAAATGGAACCTATTATTTGGATAAGAAGTATAAGATTTTTCTGGGGCCAGAGATTTAGCTCAGTGGTTCCAGGACCTGCCTCACAAACACAAGGCCCTGAGTTCGATCCCGGTGATCACATACAATGCTGGGTGTGGTGACTCACGCCCACCAGCAATCAATACCACATACCACAGTGCGGGGAATGGTGGCTCACGCCTGTAATCCCAGCACTCAGGAAGCAGAGGCAGGAGGATTGCTGAGTTCCAGGCTTGCCTGGGCTACATGGTGAGCTGAGGACCAGCCTGATCTACAAAGTGAGACCCTCAAAAAAAAAGTATAAGATTTTTCTTTTTATATAAACTAATATATAATACTCTGGGTAAAAAAGTAACAATATGTTATAAGGCTTAAAATACACACATATGTGCATGCATAACAAAAATAGCACAGAGTTCAGGAGGTGAGAGATGAAAGAACACCACTGCAAGGCTTTCGTATTCTATGTGAAGCCGCATAATGTCACTTGGATGAGACACTGATAAGGGAAAAGTGTATACTCCAAATTCTAAAGCAATCATTAAAACAACAAAATTAAGAACTATAGTCTAGAAGGAGGGAAATAGAGGAGAGGAAAGGAAACCAAACAGAACCAAAGTGTGTGGCCTTAGCAGAATTAAGACTGGGCATGTCTCACCCCTATAATCTCAGCACTCAGGAGGCAGAGGCAGGAGGATTGCTGTGAGTTCAAGGCCAGCCTGGCCTGCAAAGTGAGACCCTGTGTCAAAAAACTAAAAAAAAAAAACAAAAAAAAACATAGATATTAAGGTGCGTTTTGTACATGTACCAATTCTCCATGATGAAGGTAATCATTATGCACTGCAAATGTACTGATAAAAATGTTTAAAAGAATTATGGTATAAAAGGTAATAAAAGAGGTAATATGAAAGCATAAGAAGGGGTCAGTTAATTCACAGGAGCACAGAAAGAGTTAGTCTAAATGGTCTAAACACTATCTCAAATGGGGAAGGGACCAAAAGACTGAGGGAAGGGGGATGGAGGGGAGGGAAAGTGGCTACCAAAAGATTTCAGATGTGTGAGGTACACATACCGACTTCCCAAAAGGACTGTAATCACAATGCAACGTAAACTTATAAAAGTAAAAAGTTACAAGGCAAGACTACAGCACGGGCCACTTAAAAGAAGCATAGCTGCGAATGGTATGAGCAAGACAGAGAAATAGGGAGACCTAGAATCTTTTCCCCTGGGGATACACCAACTCAACAGCAATACTTGCATCAATTACCTTTTTGAAAAAAATCCAGAAACCAGTGAAGAGGCTCCTGCACCCTGGGTGAGTGCAGAACCATGTGTGTTTGAACAGCTAGAAAAGGGGAGCCAGCCCTCAACCATCATCTCTACTCTTGGCGGCACGTTACACGATCCAGAGGGAACTCTGCAGCTCCCAACTTTTCCTTGAGGAATGAGGGCGTGGGTCCCTGTATTCAGTTCCCCAGTTTCTCCAGGTGCTCCTCCAGGGCCTGGCTTGTGTCTTGCTTTACAAGGGCAGAAAGAACCAGGATAGACCAATTCCCAGGGGCCACTCAGAGCCAAGAAACACTTTGGACGAGCACAAATGCACTGACCGTCTCCCCACGCTTAGCACAGAGAAAGCATGAAGAAAGCATCTTTCTGAGAAAGGGAGGAGCTGAGCCACGCAGCTAACAGTCCACCTACTCCTGGTGCTCCCTCCTGGACCAGTTTTGTTTTACTTGTGTTCGAGAGCCCACAGAGCATGGCATACACTACACTCAGGATACAGAAAACAAAGTGAGGTTTTAAGAGTGTAGGTACTTATCAGTGCTCCAACACAAATAAGCCAGTGACGAAATGCAGCACGCGGTTTCTCGTGAAGGGACAGCTCTGCCTTCTCTAGGACCTACCCAGGGGACCCTTCTGCTCTGCCTACCTGGAAGCATGGTGGTAACACTCTAAGCACGTGAGCACAACTAAGAGCAAAGAACGTGGTTTGAACCAGGACAAAGGTTTGTGAGGCCCAAAAATGAACGTTCTCTTTTACAAAGCCGATCCAATCCATACAGACCGGGAAAAGCAGCCATTCTCCTCACCCCTGCTGATACCAATACACAAGCATGCAAAGCAACAGAAAAGGAGAAACAGAAAACACAACCAACGAAGGAAGTAGAAACCCCAAGAACTGGCTGGTCACGGTGGTACATGCCAGTAACCCCAGCATTTGGGAGGCTGAGGCAGAAGGACTGCAGCAAGCACAAGGCAAGCCTGGGCTGCTCCCTAAGTCTGAGGCCAGCCTGAGCTATATAGCAATACCCCGGCAAAGAATCAAGCAACAAGCAACCCAAAGCTCCCAGAAATGGACTAGAATCAAATGGAGATACATTAATTACCTGGCAGAAAATTAAAAATAATAGTAATAAAAATGCTCAGTGAATCCATAACAATTCATGAACCGGACTGGAGATTTAGCTCAGTAGTTCCAGCGCCTGCCTAGTAAGTGCAAGGTCCCTGGTTCAATCCTGGATAGCCACATACAACAATAGTGGGCATGGTGACTCATGCCCTCCAGCAATCCGTACCACACACCACAGTGCCAGGCATGGTGACTCAGGCTTGTGATCCCAACACTCGGGAGGCAGAAGTAGGAGCATCGCTGAGTTCCAGGTTTACATGGACTAGATAGTGAGCTCAGGGCCAGCCTGAACTATAAAGCAAGACACTGTCTGAAAAAAAAAAAAAAAAAGCATGAACCAAGTGAGAATTTTACCAAAGAGATGGAAAATTATAAAAAGAAACAAGCAAAAATATTGGAGCTGGCAATAATGACTGAACTGCAAATTCAGTAGAAGGGATGTAGCAGACTACAGGAAGTAGAAGAAGTAATCAGTAAATTCAAAAAACATGTGTTTTGAAAGTATCCATTCAGAGAAAGAAAAAAGAAAATAAGCATGAAGATGTCCAGTGATTAAAGCAAAAGGGATAGCAAACAAAAGTCCTGTGCCTACGCAACTGTCCTTCAAAATGAGGTAACAACGTTCTTAGATAAGCAAAAGTTTAGAGTTCCTTGCCACTAGTTTTGCCTTACAAAAAGTGCTAATGCAAGTCAGTGGAAAGAAAGTATGCTAAAGGTAAACATATGGGCAAACACAGAATAATGTGTCACATAACTGTGATGGGTAAGTCCCTTTGAATTCTAGTACACCAGAGTAAGAGACAAAACCTTAAAAATAACTATAATGAGGGCCAGAGGGTTAGCCCAGTGGTTCCGGCGCCTGCCTCGCAAGCGAAAGGTCCTGAGTTCGATTCCCCCGTAACCACATATAATGCTGGGCATGGAGACACACCCACAAACAATCAACACCGCATACCACAATGCCGGACGTGGTGGCTCACGCCTGTAATCCCAGCACTCGGGAGGCAGAGACAGGAGGATTGCTGAGTTCGCGGCAGCTTGCCTGGGCACCATAGTGAGTTCAGGGCCAGCCTGAACTACAAAGCGAGACCCTGTCTCAAAAGAAAAAAAAAATAACTATAATGAGCTGGCCATGGTATTGGTGCACACCTATAATTCCAACACTCAAGGTAGGGCGGGAGGATTGCTCCAAATTCAAGGCCAGCCTGTACTACACAATGAGCTATATTAGTACAACCAAGTCCCGAAACAAAATAAAAAAAAAAACCCACAAAACTCTAACTTAAACATCTGGTCATGACACACTATAAATATGGACTATTGGCTGGATATTTAACTCAGTGGTTCCAGCACCAGCCTAGCAAATTCAAGGTCCCTGGTTGGATCCCTGGTAGCCACATACAACAATGCCAGGTGTGGTGACTCATGCCCCCAGCAATTAACACCACACACCACAATGCTGGGCGTGGTGGTTCAGACCTGTAATCCCAGCATTAGGAGGCAGAAGCAGGAAGATTGCTCAGTTGGAGGCTTGCCTGGGCTGCATAGTGAGCTCAGGGTCAGCCTGAACTACAAAGCGAGACCCTGTCTCAAAAAACAAAGATGTGGACTATTATTCTTAATAAACATACAGTAGCTATAAATATTCTCCATAAAATATTAGCAAACTGAAATCCCTGGCACATTAAAAGAATCATATACCATGACCAAATGGGATTTATCTTTGGAAATACAGAGTAGGTCAACGAATTGATTAACATGATATACCAAATTATTACAAATAAGGGTGATAGTCACATGCTTTTCTCAAGAGAAGCAAGAAACAAGGTGTCTGCTGCGGGGAAAACAACAAGCATTTTGTCCTTTATCCTGCTCCCTCTCTTCATGCTTCTTTTCTTTTTGACTTTCTTTCCTTCCTATTCTTTTTTTTTTTTTTTTGAGACGGGGTCTCGCTTTGTAGTTCAGGCTGGCCCTGAGCTCACTATGTAGCCCAGGCAAACCTTGAACTCAGCAATCCTCCTGCCTCTGCCTCCCAAGTGCTGGGATTACAGGCTTGAGCCACCAAGCCCGGCATCTGTGGTATGAGGTACTGATTGCCAGTGGGCGTACCACACCCAGTATTGTTGTATGTGGTTACTGGGGATTGAACCAGGGACTTTGCGCTTGCGAGACAGGCACTGGAACCACTGAGCCAAATCTCCGGCCCGCCTTCCTGTTCTATTTCCTCTCTCCTCCTCATTTTTCTAACCTCCTTGCCTTCTTCGTCTTCTTATTACCTAAATCTCATAGCATATGTAGGTGCTGTACATGTGGATTAGAGAATGCGAATTAACCTGTGCTATAACTTAAACAGTGTCTCCCACCCCTGGACACGTTACTGCAATCCTTAACACAACCGGGTTTAGAGGCGTCAAGCAAGACTTGCTACAAATATATTCACAGGTTTGGACAATCTCACTGCTTCCCAAAATCTCTAAATACACATTCACACACCTGCATGCCTCTCTCACCCCTCTGGAACCCCCTCAACATTAGTCCTTTATGCCAGTTATAAAAATAATTACAAGAGACCAGCCTCCTGTATTTTCACTGTAGACTTTCTTTTTTTTCACTTCCTGCTTTTCTCACTGACACAGCCCTTTCCTTTTCTCTTTTCTGTACCTCCCACATCCCAGGAAAACTCCAAATGGCAATTTAATATTCTAGTCTGTCAGGGACGCTAAAGAAGGGTGAAATTATCAAATAAGTTCTAATGTTTATGACTGATATATGGTTAGATCCGTTGATGCTATTATTACCAGCAAAAGTATCTCCTTCAACATAGCATCAGGGTCTAAACCAATTAAATTGAATAGGCTGCAGGGGCAAACAATACCTTTTGACAAATAAAGCCCAGAACACATTTTTGAAAATAGAACCTAACTAAAAATAATATTCATACTAAAGAGAATTGTCTTCACTCTACTTGACCTCAATACTCAGCATGCACACACGCACGTGCACACACACACAGACACACATGAACATGAAAAAACAAGACAACAAAACACCTGCAAAAACTTCTAACTCTCTGGAGCACATCAAAGGAGCACTGGTGGAAAATAAATCAAACACCAGAGAGCTGAGCGGACAAAATGATTTCAGAGGGAGCAAGAAAACTCGGCAAGCTCAAAGATGCATAATCCAAAAGTTAGTGGAACAAACTGACCGACATGGTTATGGAAGGAACAAACAAAAAATTAGAAAGGCTGGCCCAAAACTATTCAAAACATGAATGACAAATTTACCAAAGAAACTCCAAAGGAAGGCACCAAACCAAGAGTTCTAATGATACAGGAACAGCAGAAAGAACCAAAGTGAGGGAGGAACATCTGTCCACGGGCAAAAAGTAGATGTGCTCATAAACTCAAAGAGATGGTAAAAATGAGGAGAGCAAGGAAAATTCATCCAACAGCTATTATATGACACTAAGAAGATTAACTTAGAGAGAAATGGAGGACAGTACAAATGGCATAAAAATTTTCTCAATTGAAACCATAGAAGAAAACTTCCCAAGTATGGTGAAAGAATTCAACATAAGGTAAGTACCACATAACTATGATGAAGAAACAAACAAAAATGCTCTTGTGACACATCATAATGAAAATCCTAGAAGTCCAAAACAAGGACAGAATCTTAAAAGCTGTCAGAGAAAAGCAAAACTCAGTTGTAAAAGTAAACCCTTTAGGACTACAGTGGACTTTTCAATTCAGACTCTAAAGGCTAGTTGACCTTGGAGGGAGGTGTATCAAGGCCTAGAGGAAAACAGCTCCCAGCCCACACTAATGTATCCTATAAAACTATCTTTTAAAACTGATAGGGAAAAAGGATGTTTCATGACTAAGAGCACCTTAGGAAATTCATAAACACCAAACCAGTACTTCAGAAAATAGTCAAGAATACTACAGACAACAAAGGCAAGAGAACCACAAAGTCAGGTGGAATCAAGACATCAGTCAAGGTGAGTAGTTAATCAAAAAGAAAATGAAGTAAACAACAACAAAAGAAGAATGTAATGACAGAAGTAAGACAAACTAGATTCATCTGGAGGAAAGCAGTCGCACTTTAATGCCATAGTATTACGTGAAATAAGTCAGATGTGTAGTTTAAGTACACGTGGTTTCTCTGATTGAAAAAGCCAAAGTATAAATAAGGAGCAAAATAAAAGAAAATAGGAAACAAGAAAGAGATCTTTGTAGTAGGAAGGAAACCAAGGAAAGGGGAGTGATGAAAAAGTAATTGCTGTATTGTGTATATGTACAACTCCTCACCATGAATATAATCATTATGTATCACAAACATTACTAATAAAAATAAAAATTTAAAAATAGGAGAAAAATCATTTGACAAAATCAACACATTTTTCCTGACAAATTTTTTTCAATGATGTGGATGTAGGAAAACCTTACCTGGATATAATAAATATCAATTTTACAGCTAATATTATATTTCATGGTAAAAAAGAATGCTTTTTGACTATGATCACACACTGAAGAAATGCCTATTCTCATTTCTATTCAATGTAGTACTTTAAAAATCTAGCCAAAGAAATTAGATGAGACAATGAAATGTCATTCAATTGGAAGGAAACTAAAATTGTACATTTCTGCAGATGACACGATCTCGTATGTAAAATCCTCAAAATATTCCACCAAAAATACCTGTTAGAACTATTACATTAATTTTTATGACTTATATAAAAAATCAGCCCCAAATTCTCATGTAATCAGAAGTGGGTATAAAAAAATCAGCCCCACATTCTCATGTAATCAGAAGTGGGTATAAAAAAATCAGCCCCAAATTCTCATGTAACCAGAAGTGGGGTTTTGGACAGTGTCAAGTCATGGGAGCGCTGCAGCCAACTTGCCGTCAGGGGGCGGGTTTCGCCAGAGGTGGGTCACGTGGGCGTGCCTCGGAAACGCATCTTTTTTCCCAGTTTCTTGCTTCTGTCTCTCCGCCCCCGCCACTGTGGCCTGGGCAGCTGTGCTCCACTCACATCTCCACGATGCCGTTTCTGCCTTGCCGCCAGCTCACCACCAACTGAAAACTCTAAAGACCATGAGCCCCAAGAAATATCTCCTTCTTTAAGTTGTGAGTGCTGGATATTTTATCCCAATGATGGAAAGTGCTAATACAGAATTAAGTGCAGTAGCAGGATACAAACTCTAGAAACAAAAGCAAGAAAACAAAAAGTCCTATCTGCAAAGGAAATTAGGACAGCAATTCCATTTATAATAGCATCAAAATAATAAAATAATAAAACCCATAATGAACTAAGGAAATCAATGACTTACAAAATGAATACTAGAAAACCTTAATGAAAGAAACACAAATGGAAAGAAATCTTGTGTTCATGGATTAGAACACTTATTATTGTTAAAAATCCATACTACTCAAAGTGTTTCATAGGTTCAAAATATCAGTGGCATTTTTTATAAAAATAGGAAAAAATTATAAAATTCATACAAAACCACAAAAGATTTCAAATAAACAAAAACAATTTTGAAAAAGAACAAAACTGGAGGCTTCATTCTTTCAGACTTCAAAAATATAACTAAGCCAGGGTAATTAAAAACTTTATGGCATGAAGATAGGCACATAGACCAGAATACAGAACCAGCTTATTACACATGTATAATATATGTATATATATGATATGTAATATATATTATACATATATGTAATGTCTAATAAACTGATTCAGCAAAATTGCCAACATCATGGAATGGGGAAGGGGCATGCCAAGAAAACCAGATCCCCAAATGCCAAAGAATGAATATTGGACCCTTACATATCAACTCAAAATGGATTTTAAAATGTAACACCTAAAAGTAAAGCTCACAGAGGAAAACCCTCTTCACATTGGGCTTGGAAATAACTCTATGGAAATGATGCCCCCAAAACAGGAAGCAAAAGCAAAAGTAGACAAGTGTGACTGTATCAAATTACAAAGTTTCTACACAGCAAATTTAAATAATTAGTAGAGTGAAAAGATAATCTGTGGAATGAGAAAACACATTTGCAAGACATATATTGGATAAGAGGTTAATTTTAAATACATAAGAAACTCTTAAAACTCAACAGCAATGATAATAAATAATTATTGTAATCACCCAATTAAAGATGGGTCATAGGGCTGAAGATTTATCTCAGTGGCACTGCACTTGCCTGGCAAGAGCAAGATCCTGAGTTTGATTCCTGATAACAGAAAAAGAAAAAAAAGATGAGCCATGGGCTTGAATAGATACTTCTCCAAAGAAGACATACAAATAGTCAATAGACATATAAAGTAAAGGTCCTCAAGATCACTAATAATTAGTAAAATGTAAATCAAAGCCACAAAATAAGACAAGTTTTGACAAAGATGTGGGGAAAGTAGAATCCTTATATACAGTTGATAGGAGCACAAAATGGTGCAGCTGCTACAGAAGACAATAGTTATTCTGCAAAACTTGAAAAAAAATCACCATGTAATACAGGCATTCCACTTTTGGGTACAAGTATTCAGAGAGCTAAAACCTACTAGCTCTACGTTCACTGTACCACCATTCACAACAGTCAAGATGTAAAAATCTAAATGTCTATTGATAAAGTGACTTTTATAAACGTAGCTTATAGTTGTATGTAAAAACTGTATATGAGTAGTAGGAATATTATTTATTCTTTTTTGTTATGATTTTTAAAATACTGCTTATTTTTAAAGAACAATATTCTGTAATCTGCAGTGTTCTGGATGAACCTTGGGGATAATAGACTAAGGGAAATAAGCTAAACATGAAAGGACACATACTCCAAATTTTACTTATGTGCAATACTAAAATAGTAAAACTCATTAAAATAAAGAATCTAACATTGGTTGCTGGAGACTTGGGGAACGAGCTATAGGAACTATTAATAGGTATAAACTTCAGTTGTGTACAAGAAATAGGCACTGGAGAGCTGCTATATGATATTGTATCTACAAAAAACAATACTATACATGCTATATACTTCATGTTCTCTTATTACAATATAAAGGAAACAAAATTGAAATATAAATCTACAAAGAAGTGAGTACAAAAGTATGGAAACCTATATGAGTCAAAAGATCTAATATAAGTCAAGGAATGTCAGCAGGCTTTTTCTACAGAAATTGATGAGTTGATACTAAAATTCATCCAAAAATGCCAAAGGTCTAGAATTACCAAAACAATTTGTAAAAAAAAAAAAACAAATTCATAGAACTAACACTGTCTGATTGTAAGAATTACTATAAAGTGCCAGTAGTCAAAACTGTAGTTTTGCAAATGCTGGTAAGGATATGGGGAAAAGGAACCCTTATATGCTGTTGGGAGGACTGTGTGTTAGTATAGTTACTATGGTGGGCCCTCAAAAAATTAAAAATTGTTTGGTATGACCCCAAGGATTCAAACTAGGACTGATGGGTAAAAGCTACAGGAAAATATTTTATAATAAGCAAAATCCCAGAGGAATGATCACTGGACTGACTACTACATGACAACAGCATAAGTGGTGGCGAACTTATGGCATGTGTGCCACAGCGGGCCGTTTGTATCCTTGAAAACTCTCCAAGGTTTGTCATCACTGTGCAATTAGGAGGGATTCGCGTTGCTTTTCAACTATAGCTAAGAAGATATAGCCTGTCACATATAAAAACTGAAACATTATCAAGAAGTTGTAACACAAGTCCTAAAAGTAATTTTGGAAGATGTTTAAAAACTTAGCCCACCTATAAATACGTCTGGAGTGTCATCTGCGAATATCAGCTTTTCCTTCTGTCAGGGTGGGAGCCAGGCAGGTTCTTTGACGGTGTTACTATTAGGGTGCAGAAGCTCCAAGGTGAAGGCTCAGTGTTTCTTTCTGTCTGTTTCCACAGTGGTGGAGATCAAATCCCTGTTCTCACACGTGCTAGGCAGTTGCTCTACCAGACTCTGGGCCCCAAGATTCATCGCCATCAATAATGTTACTTGTTCTATTAATTTACCTGAGTGTATATCTTCTTCAAAGCAGTTGTTCTCTACAAAAGGTGTGCACATACGTGGACACACACACACACACACACTCGCGCACACACACGCACACTCAGCTTCTCTCACCACTGTATACCCTCTCCTCCGTTTGTACTTCTCATCTGATATTTTTTATGGAATCCAGTCAGTTGAATTTTAACAGATATTCTAAGTGATTTTTATTGTAAACAATCAGAAAAGTACACTTGGAGAAACACCAAGAGGAGCACAGAAAGAACGCACTCCTTTCCACTCAAGAGTTTAGGGACAGTCCATGGAGTTTCACGTTCACGCGAATTCCGTCTTTTACAAAGACTGACACCTTCTGGTGTTTCTTCTACCTCAGGGCCAAAAGCCAAAATGAAATTTACGGTGCTTGTCGCTGTTGGGCTGGCGGTGCTGCTCGGAGTCCACACCATGCCTTCAAGCCGCCTGTCTTGCTACAGAAAGATGCTAAAAGACCGCAACTGTCACAGCCTTCCAGAGGGAGTTGCGGACCTCACCCAGGTGGACGCAAATGTCCCGGATCATTTCTGGGAGGGGAAGGGATGTGAGATGATCTGTTACTGCAATTTCAGTGAATTGCTCTGTTGCCCAAGGTAAGGAAACGAAATCTTAAAATTTATTGCTCTGAAATACATGCAAAACAACTCCTGTAAAGACATCCTACTCAAAATGTGTTTGCTGCCGGGCATGGTGGCTCACGCCTGTAATCCCAGCACTCGGGAGGCAGAGACAGGCGGATTGCTGAGTTCGAGGCTTGCCTGGACTACATAGTGAGCTCAGTGCCAGCCTGAACTACAAAGCGAGACCCTGTCTCAAAAAAAAAAAAAAATGTGTTTGCTGAAACTTTTTTTTTCTTTTTGAGACAGGGTCTCACTATGTAGTTCAGGCTGGCACTGAGCTCACTATGTAGCCCAGGCAAGGCTGGAACTCAGCAATCCGTCTGTCTCTGCCTCCCAAATGCTGGGATTACAGGCGTGAGCCACCACGCCCGGCATTGTGGTATGCGGTATTGATTCCTGGTGGGCGTGAGTCTCCACGCCCAGCATTGTATGTGGTTTCCGGGGATCGAACTCAGGACCTTGCGCTTGTGAGGCAGGCGCTGGAACGACTGAGCTAACCCTCCGGCCATGCTAAAACTTTTTTTTTTATGAATTTGTCCAAATCCCAGCTGTTTTCTAGAACGACCACTGTGTGAGGAATTGAATATTTTTGTTTAAGAAATGGAGTTTGGCAAATAAGTAAAACTAATGATAAATCAGAAAATTTTTAACATGTCAATCTATTATATTCTGAATTCACATCTGATTTTTCACTATTCACTATTAAAAGACTTATTGGCATCAGGTGTGGTGGCTCACGCCTGTAATCCCAGCACTTGGGAGGCACAGGCAGGAGGATTGTTGAGGTCCTGCCTTGCCTGGGCTACACAGTGAATTCAGGGCCAGCCTGAACTACAAAGTGAGACCCTGTCTCAAAAAAAAACAAACAAAAGAAAATCTATTGGAGCTGGGTGTGATGGCAATTGCTTATAATTCCAGTACTCTAGGAGGCTGAGACAGAAAGATTGCAAGTTCAAGATCTGAGTAGAAAACTTAAGTAAAATTGTCTCAAAACTGGGAGGAAAATAAAGTTTCATAATGCTCAGATGTGAAGGTCCTGGGTTCAATGCTCAGTACCAGAAAAAAGAAAATCTATTGATAGCAGAAATGAACCTCAAAGTTGCCATCCTACACCAATTTAAAAATTAATATAAGGTTTGAGCTAGGGAATGACATCTTCCTTGCAAGTATAAGGTCCTGAGTTTGATTCTTGACCAAAAACAAAAAAAAATTAATATCAGATTTGAGATGAGATAGTAGAGTGACTTTTCTGACTTATGAGTAGAAGTGATTTGAAAAGTGAATTCCAGTATGAAATATCCAAGATCACTGTATTTGAAAACTTCAATACCTAGACGATAATTTTAGAATGAAGAACTAAATGTACTTGTTAATTTATATCATTGTTTTATACTTAAGACAAATCTACTTTCCAAAAAGTAACTTGTTTTGAACTCTTATTTAATTTCTGACTCATTTTTGAACCTAGGAAATTTTTCTTTGACCATCATTCAACTTTTCTGTCTAGTTGATCATTTCCCATTTCCTAGCATCCTACCATCTTTGATCTAAAGCCTCATATTACACTAAGGTGTGGATGGGGACCAGGGCCGGCTGTACCCCAGGGAAGGTGCAGACCTGAAGGGGGCAGTACTGTCCCCCGTCAGTGGGTAACTCCCACACTGAGTCTAGACCCCAGGTATTCGAACTTGAGCTAGGATTTTTTTTCCCACGAAATCCGATGCTTCTCAAACTGAAGTTCCCAGAGTATCAGCTGCAGCACTGCCTAAATTCCTTTACAAAGGTCCATCTGTCCTTGCTCCCCCGTCCTCAACCTCTAGAAATTCTGCATGTGTGATCCTGTAAATATGTTTTAACAAACACTCCAGGTGATTTTGATGCATAATAAAATTTGAAAATAATTTTTCTAAATTATACCCAACAACTTAATTAATCCCATGAAATGACTTAACTTTTCCTGTGCTACATACATGAAATCTCAACTGTTATGAAAATGTGGTGATTTCTTTTTGCTTATTGTATTATTTGAGACCAATTTACTGCAGTGGACTTATATTTGGTGTACAGCTTGATTTTGTCATTATTTACATCCATGGACTTAAACAGGAGTGTAGACACAAATTTCACTTTGATTTTGAAGTGCCATTTCTCCAGTAGCAAGAGATTTACTTTGTTAAGTATTTTTCTAATAAGCCATAATCACAAGACCACTATATATGTACATTTATATTACAGTATTTTATGTATTTTATACATTACTTACACGACCTTTATAACTAGGAGAGAATTAAGTAATATTTTCACATTTTTGTTTCAATAAAACCTAGAAATTTAATGACTTTCTAAGAACACTTTAATTTTGTTTCTTCCCTATGGATTTAAAAGTTGATGGCTCATTCTGATATCAGAAAACCAAAAATTTAAATATAATTATAAAGTTTTGAAATTATCCTACTTCCCTATTTTTTT
>PVIC010045794.1:0-14483 GCA_004025085.1 Thryonomys swinderianus
GATACAAAGGAAAATGAAAGAGGAAGTGTGTAGAGATTGTTCCTATATGAAGATCTTCAACCAACAGAAAGCTATGACTACTGAAAGCATACTAGAAGGTGCCCAACAATCATCCATGAAACTAATTTGGGGGCACAGGTCATGGCAGCAGCAGAGAAAGAGATGGTTGACTATAAAAGTATTTTTTGTCTTTCACAAGTAACCAAGACCATATTTCAGCACAGGCTTCAGGCTTCAAGGTCACAGGCAAGATATTACATATGATCAGACTTTGCTGCCTTCTTCAGTCATTCCTCACAAAAAGGGCTTCACAGACAAATCACTGACAAGAAGTAACAGCAAGGTCACATATGTGCTATCTATCCCATGGCTACTGACAGACAGCATAATAACATGACCTTTTGCTTTGTTCCTACCACACAGACTTTATGAACATAAACACACTCTCTTGTTCATGGAGACTTTTAAATTTAGGCATATATCACTTAATGGCAGGGACAGTGACTGAAAAATATATTAATTATTGTGTAGACATAATAGAATGTACAAACTAAGATAACTACACTAGATAATGTTATTTTATGAGAGCACCATGGTATATGAGTCTGCTGTTGATCAAAAATAATACTTGACCATATTATTTCTCTTTATGCTCTGCTCTTTTCCTGACAGATAGAAATGGTAGCTTAGACACTGAGGGACAGATTTCCTCCTGCTACTTATATGAGGAAGTCCTTATCCTGTGTCTTCTCCACTGCCTGCTTCACATTATTTGTATGCTATCTTAATCACTTAGTCACTAGTGATAAAATATCCAGTACCTGTAACAAAAAAGAAGGGTTTATTTTGGCTTATACCTTCCATGGATTTGTTCCATAGTCAGCTAGCTCTGAGGCAGAAACAGTACTATAGGATTCCATGGTGTAAGAAAGCTCTTCACTACCTGACACAGCAGAGAGAGAGGGAAACAGCTGGGGGACAAGCATACAGTACACTAAGTCATGGCTCTAGGTATCTAGCTCTAATCAGAACATACCTTCTAATACACGTTTGGCTACTTACCAAAGGATGAATCCATTGATGAGTATAGTGATCCATTCACCTTCCAAATACAAAAGGCTTTGGGGAGACACTTTAGATTTAAATAATTACATTATGTTTCTTTCTTCTACAAGACTCACGTGCATCCAATTCTAAAGAATGACATAGACAACTTTAAGAGTCACCAAAGTCTAAATACCTCCAGTATTGCTAAAAAGTTCAAATCCAAAACCTTCTCTGAGACTCATAGCAAACTCTTAGCTGTGAACCCCTATGAAAATCAAAAGCAAAGTTAAATATTTCTAAAAGCACAGGGTGAATGCTCTCATTACAAAAGAGAGGAAGAAGAGGATAGAAAGGAAGCGGTCCAAAGAAAAACTGAAAGCTAGCAGGACAGAACAAAATTAAACTTTATAGTTCTTTGCCTAATACCTAGGGCAAATTGTTATGAGAGGTGAATTCCAAAGGACTTAGGCTCTATCCCTATCACATTGCCAGTTGTAGCCCTCATGACCTCTTTGAATGGCTTCATTCACTGCCTATGACTTTTCTGAGCAGATTTTCCACATTCTTGCCATCTCCAACTTCCTGTGATCTCCACTGCACTTTTGGTTTAACTCCCACAGCTTCACACACTTCTCTTTCAGGGGCACAGTGCCTGGCCTCTGTGGCCTTCTTTGGAAATCTAGATGTAAACCTCCATGACTCCATAACTCTTACATTCAGCATGACTACACAACCAGAAGCATCTACTCAAGAATTATCCCCTTAAATCAAGATCCCTTAATCATGGTGGCAGAGGCTTCAGAGTGCCTGGATAGCTAAGTGTGGTAAAGTAAGTTCCAAGAAACCAATTCCTAGATGACAGAGATTCTTTTCTCAAATGAAAGACTTACAGTTTTTCATCCTATTGTAGGTTGAGATCTTGCTGATATCTGAGGTACTTTCAAGAAATGTTTATTTTGGCACACAATTTCAGTGGGTTCAATCCATGACCAGTTGACTGCATGGCTGGACAGTATGATAGAGGAAGACTGTCTACTGCATGGCAGTCAGGAAGCAGAGTCAAGGGGAGGATCTTGGGACAAGAATACATCCTTCCACACCATGACTTCAGTGACCTACTTCCAATTAGACCTCAACTCCTAACAGTATTCGCTACTGGATTCATCAATGGATGAATCTGTAAGGTCAGACTGAGCCACAAATGAGATCACCGAGGCAGGCAAAATTTAAGCAACATGTGATGAGTTTATTACTATCTGGGTACAGATAGGCCAAGAGCAAAAAGGCCCTTAGCACTGAAAGGAGGGTGTGTGCCATTGATATAGGATAGTTTAGGGAGGGGAGGGGGCAACAGTTGAGAAGGTAGAAAATTTTAGAGTTCTATGAGTGATGGGCTTGGGCCTGGCTGATAAACAAGACAGTCACGGCTGCAGCAGAGAGCCATCAGTTCCAGTGGGGATCTTGTGGTTTTTCAGGGAATCAGTTTTCTTGCATGTGTAGCTAAGTGTGGTGGCTGCTGGCTTACTGTTACTACAGGCCTCCTGCGATGTGGATAATAGGTCTGCTCAGTTGTGGGGGTCCAATTTGAAGATCTATCAGAGTTCACTTATGATTAAAGTGCCCCCATCATCTGTTCACCTTCCAAATACATGAGGCTTTGGGGAGATATTTTAACAATTAACCTTAACACATGGCTTATCTCTCTTCATTCCCTCACCCTATATAAATACAATATAGCAAATGACCACTTCTAAACATTTTTCCTTTGAATTCACATAGAAACTCGGTGCTTTAGAAATGAGTTGGAACAATGCTGGTAATCATTTTGTGAAGAAGGCAGTTCTGCCCCAGCTGCCATCCTCTGAAATTCCCTACTCTGAACAACATCATGGCAAATTTGCTTGTATCTTCTATTGATTTATAAAATATGAAACTCAGAGGGTAAATTCACTATTTAAACTATGAAGATTTCCCCAAAACATAGGAGTTTAAAGCAGTTAATACTTAACATTTTTCTCTTTCAATGGGTCAGGAATCCAGGAGTACCTTGATTGGGCAGCTCTGCCTCAGGGTCTCTATAAGGTTGTAGTCAAGATAAATACCAAGACTAGGGTCATATTAAGGATGGAGGTAGAGGCATGCTTTTGGACTGAGCATAAAGTATTAGCAGGGACTGGAAGGTGGATATGAGGGCTTAAAAGGTAGGTCCTCACCAGATTACAATGGTCCTCACACAACACATGCTGGTGTCCATTACACGAGCAGTGTAATTGGAGTCATTCCTTAGTCTGTTTGATGTTGCTGTAAGAGAAGGCTTGAATCTAGTTAATTTATAAAGGAAAGAAGCTAATTTGGGCTGAAAGCTCTAGAGGCTGTAAAGTCGAAATTCAGATGGACACAGCTATTGACAGGCTTGTGTCCCTTCAAGTCATGCTAGAAAGTGGAAAAATAAATATGTGCCTGTGAAAAAAGAAGTGAGGGCCAAATTCTTATAGTAGCTCACCTTTTACCATGAGAAAGGCATTAATACATTCACAAAAGCTCAGCCTCCATGGTCCTAAACACCTACAGCTAAGATCTGCCTCCAAACCCTGCCACATTAAGGACAGAGCCTCAACATGTGTTTTGTTTATAATAAACTATAGTGCACTACCATACTATATCAAGAGAAATACATTTCTAGCAAATCTGAAATAAAATTTATGGGAGGCCATTGAGTTGGACTGAGCACTTGCTTTAGACCTCAAAAGATCAAATCAAAATCAGGTCACCTTTGCTACAATTTCACATCACCAACCAAAACTAAATTCTTCATCTAATCTAACAAAAAGTGAAGAAAAAGGTGATAGCCAAATCCCTAAACATATCAGATTCACTACTATGATAGAAAAGCCCCCTTAGTTTTAACCTTCACAAGGAAAGCAAACTGAGGCAACCATATTAGTCAGATTTCCTATCGCTGTGACAGAGTACTCAGTACCTGCCCATAATTTAAAGGAGAAGTTTAATTTGGCTCATAGTTTAGGAACATCCATTAGCTAGATGCAAGGCAAAAGTGACATAAATGGCATAAATGTATGGTCAGGCAAAGAGCTTAGCTCATGACAGCCAAAAACCAGAACAGGGAAATGGTACCAGAAAGGAAAAGGTGAGGAACTAACATCACACCTCTGTGCTTATGCACACACACCCAGAAGTGTACTTCACCAATCCGCTGGGAGAATCCCAAAGCCAAACAAGTTGACACTCCATTCAAATCACCACATTCTATCTCTGATCAATGTTTTACACAAATGTGTCTCCTAAAATCATACTTCATCTCCAAATAAAGACAATAGCAAATTTATAACTCTGCTAACATAAGCTGCATATACCCAGAAATTCAACAATCTACCCCAGACTCTGAATTCTTCCTGCATTTTTCAGAAGTTTAAGTCCAAGTCTCTTCTGAGAATGAATGCAAACTTTCAAGCTGTGAACCTATGTAAATTTTGTAGTACCAAAGTAGAGTGCCCTGAAGTAAACATTTCCACTCCCAAAGGACAGAATAAGGAGATAGAAAAGAATCAGACCAAAGACAGAAACCCAGCAGGGTAAACATTAAGTCCTATAGATTTGTACCTAGTATCTGGGGTACACGGTGTTAAAATTTAAGTTCCAAAGTATCCCCCAACCCTATGGCCTTGCTGTTGCAAACCACATGACCTCATTCTTAGGCTAGCCCCACTGAAAGCTTACATCTTTCCTCAGCACATAATCTACCTTCCCGGCATTTCAAAATTCCTGGGGCTTCCCCTACAGCTTCATCTCCATTCTCATAGCTTACTGTATTGCTCTCTCAAGGATTCCTTGCCTGGACTCTTGGGTCTTCCTTTCACATCTGGCCAGAAAACTCCCTGACCTCACAACTCTTACATTCTTAAAATCAGTATCATATAAAAACTGGACCCGAGGACCAGTGGAATAGATTAGAAGATCCAGAAACAACCTGGATACACTAAGCCGCCCTATCTTTGACAAAGGAGGCAAACATCCTTAATGGAGGAAAGATAGCCTCTTTAACAAATGGTGCTGGAAAAACTGGGCTTTAACCTGCCAAAAACTAAACCTAGACCTATCTCTTTCGCTATGCACAAAACTAAATTCACAGTGGATTCAAGACTTAAACATTAAAACAGAAACAATAAACCTGCTAGAAAACAGGTTAAGTAAAACTCTTGGAGACATTCGCTTAGGCAGAGACTGAATAAAAACCCCTAAAGCTCAGGGAGTAAATCAAGGCAAGAAAGGCCCTAGTTACACAAATACAGGTGTATAGGTGTCATCCCTACTGCCGCTCTTCTCCTCTGGTAACTAGACTCTGCCCTGCAGCCCCTCTTTATTCATATAAGAATGGGTGGGGTAGGCAAAGCACATATACTCAAACTTCAGACTCAACCCTGGGTGAGGAAGATCCAAGGAACCACCAAGTTCCCCAGCATAGAAGAGCAAAACGAGATTAATCTACTTATAAACTGAGTTCTACTTTGGCCCAATGGAGAAGCCACTTTTGCTAATCAGAAAAAAGGCATTTTGGAGTCTTATATGAGATCGGTGGCCCTTGTGACCACGTCCACATGAGCCACAGTGTAGCTCCTAGGTTGATGAGTTTGTGCATAATGTTTGTAGAGTTGGAGAAGATGCTTTGTAGACCTGATGCATTTCTATAGTCTGCTACCAAGGGCCATTCTTACACCCAAATTGTGTTGCAGGGTTCAAGCCATCATGGCCTAGCATCATCCTCCAGCAGCCGGTAGAAAACAGACTTTCCATCAGAGGACTGCCTTGCAGTCTGGGACCTGGATGATTTAGCAGGTGACCATGAGCCAGTGCTGAACAGAGGGAGCTGGCTTTCCTAGGGAGCCATAAAACTAATGTCCTGGCCTCCTATGGTTACAAAAGCTCCCTCACAGCACAAGTTGGCCCAGGAAAAGTCTCAGGTGACTTGAGCTGGATGTGGAGTTTGCTGCTCACTTCCAGGACTCCGCTGTTTTGGAATGTTGCTATGCATTATTAAACAGCTGCCTCATCTCAGCCAAGAGGTGGTTGCGTTTCAATGGAGAGTGAAGTAATTCCTGTTTATATGTGCATTTGCAAAAAGTTTGGAACTCTTTGGCATGAAAAGCATCACATACTACATCATTAATTATTTCTAACAATAGTTGGGAAGGGATGAAGGCTATCTCAAATATACATATACTTTGAAAAGTGATAGTCAACCAGGAACAACTTCTGATGGGCTCTGCTTTCATCCGCTGGATTCATGCGCAGCTGAGAATGTCACTGTAGTGGTGAAACAAATCTTAAGGTAATTTTGTGGAATGCGTATCTGATGAGACAAGACTCCCCTTCAAAAAATGTGATGCCGAACAACCGTGTAGGTATTTAGTTCTCTGGAACACTGAGAACCAGTACATTGGAGGAGAATTTGTATTTTATTCAGGCATGTAGCTATTGTGGTCATCACGGGCTGGTAAGCCCAAAGGATTGTGAAAATTGAGTTATTTCCTTCAGCCTGCTGGCCAAAAAATGATTGCTTAAACCTGGCGCTCTTGAGTGATCCAAAAGCTACGTGTTGCTTAATCACATATATTTTGATAGCTCATTTCTGTAGAAAGAATAAAGTGACTCCATAGGCAGCAGTCCCAGGTATTATTAAAACTGTTTTACAAATGGGGGAAACTAAAGAAAAATTGAGTCATTTGCTTACTATCTCAGCTGAGTCTCAGCAAACCTAAGAAAAAAACCCTTTCACCTTGCTTTTTGTCCACTTGTCCCTTTAAATGGACACACAGGCAAACCAGCTTAGCTTCATTTTGATCATTTCATGTTTAAATCAATTCAAAAGTTCATTATGAAATAACAAGGAAACAAAAACACACATACATGCTAGCAGAAAAACTTACTTTTCCCACTCTGTGCCGTCCCTTTAATCCCTCCACCCTACCCCGGAACCAATAAATTAAAACTAAATAAATAAAAATAGACTAAGCCTTGGATAAAATATGACTGAAATTTTCTCCCAGAAATAAACAGAACAGTATTACAAAAAAAGACATTTCTTTGGGTTCTTTTATGTTTAAATTTTAAAATATATTTCACTATAAGACATAATGCCAGTAATCTCCCTCACAAAATTCAAAATACTTCCTCTAGATTTGAACACATTTATTCCATCATATTTGGTAATAGGGACTTTTCTTTTGGGGAACAAGTCCCTTAACCTCTTCATGGCTCTTAGCTTACAAAAGTTCTAAATCTGATGTTCATGAATTCCTAATCAGAGATTGTTTTCTTCAAAGCATAAATGTGCACAGTCATTTTGATAAGGTTAAGAAAACTACTTCTAAATGACTTCAGAGAACAAAAGTTTGCACCCCCTTTATACAGGCAAGGAAAGTCATTAAGCAATACACATTAGGCAAAGCCACTTTTCTCCCATGCAATTAACAAATGGTTAGTTTTGTATACATCTGTTAGCCTCCTTTCTTATCACACCTCTGTATCTCTAATCCTTGCCCACAACTCTGAAAGCTGCAATTTGAGAATTCTCAAACTGAACATTGGGTTCAGGCCAACATACAAACTGTGTGTTTGCTTAGCAAACAACCCAGGGTGAATAATGTGTTGTCATTCTCTGACCTTACAAGAAGGTTGAATATAAAGTAACAACCTTAGTCACCATTCAGAATAGCAGCACTGAGGCAATCCACCCCTTGGCCAGCAGCCTCTCCTTCCTTGTCCAAGAGGGAGCAGTCTATTGCCTTGCACAGAGTGGGTGGGTAGATACTCAGCATGCGTTTATCATTTCATTCCCCAAATGAGGCAGTTAGCAAAGACCAAGGAAGAGAGGGCTTGGAACACACAAACCCAGGTTCTTTGCTGGCCTCCAGTTTAGAAAGGCTGTGTGACCCTGGGCTTGGCCTTGCCCGTCTCAACCTTAGTCCATTAAAGGAAGACCAGATGACTTGGAAGGTCTTCTCCGGAAAGTCTGGGATTCAAAGAAATGAAATCAACCCCTCTTTGTTCCTTCGGGACATGTCTGCATCTGCCTGCCTCCTTCGGGGCTCTGTTTGATGCTGCCACCCACCTGCCAGACAGTTTCCTCCCTCTCTGGAACTATCTCCCCCACACTCAGAGGACTCTGCTATCTTTTTAGGACCTAGCCAGCCATTCACCACTTGGTGTCAGTGTCCCTGAGTACAGTGTCACAGGGGAGGCTGCCTTGCCCAGCTCCTGGCTCACAGCCTCAGGTGCTTGGCCAGGTGGTTCTAAATCTTCCCCAGACTACCAAGCAGCTGGTCCCACTTTTCTGAAGACAAGTAATGATAACTATAACCACCGAGACCAGGTCACTCTTGAACTGAGAGCCACTCTAAAGAGAGGGGCCATTAGATACATACCAGTCATGGAAGCAAGGTATAAAGTTGTTAACTTGCCCAAGATCTCCAGCATCAATGTGAAGGGCTGGAATATGAATTTAAGGGCTACCTGGAAGATGGCTTCATGCTGTCTACTGCCTCTCTATTAGACCCTCTGCATGTCTCCAAGTAGCCTGGGAGGTAACTCAGCACCAGCACCAACACTAGCACCAGCACCACCTGGCTGGCCCTTCTGATTCCATGCCCATCTGTCCCTGCTGCCACCTGCACCCTGGGCTCACCCCACCCTTCCCAGGTGCTAAAGGTTCCAGGAATTCAGACTAGACATTAAGTGGCTATTTGTTGAAAGAATAAAGGTATGAATAGGGATTGAGTTTCATTTAATTGTGCATGTACTGTTGAGGGAAGGGGGAAGACACCCCAAAGATTATTAACTTGCCTAAGAAAGTACAACAGACCAGTAGACTCATATGTGTATGTGTGTGTGAGAGAGAGAGATAGAGACAGAGACAGAGAGACAGAGACAAAGACAGAGACAGAGAGACAGAGACTGAGAAACAGAGAGGCAGAGACAGAGACAGACAGAGGCAAAGACAGAGACAGAGACAGGACTGAGAAACAGAGAGAGTGGCAGAGGCAGAGACAGACAGAGACAAAGACAGAGACAGAGAGAAAGGTTTTTCTAGAAATATTAACTTCACTGTAAATTGAAACACATTTTCACTCTGATGGAATCATGGCTAGAATTTTAAGATTAAATACTCCATAAGGTGTTATATATAAGATGTCACTGGCTTCTGAGAGACATTGATTCATGAAATTTGTGCAAGCATTATCACCTGTTTTTAGGAAAGCAAATAAAAATTCAATGTTTTCCGATTTTACCCAGGGGCTTGGAGAATACATGTGTACCTGCTGAGGTTTGCAGTTGCCCCATGCCCTTGTGACTAGGTTACTAGGCTTCTGTGATTCTATCCTTGCTCAGGTTGTGTGATATCATCCATTTTCTCTTTTCTTTTTCAAAGCGTATTGTACTCTTCCCTAAAGTTGGCTGTATTCCTCTTGCTTCTTTTTCCTCAAGTTCTCACTCAATCCACTGGCTTTCTGTGGAGGTTCTTGTCATGAAACAATGAGTCTGGACTTATATGTAATTTGTCCTTTTCTGTGGTCTCATACACACACCACTGGCTCTTTGTGTAACAGCTGCCCTTAAAGGCAAAGGCCACTTCAACCATTATCACTCTGATGGATCTATGCCATCAAATCTTTGCTAAATAAAATCAGGTCTTTAAAACAAACAAACAAACAAAAACAAAAAGATAGAAAGCATTTAACTTATCTTGATGGAGGTTATGTAAAAAAAGAGAGACTAACCCAGAGTACTTTATTGACAAAGCTGTGCAATGGGTATACAATGGCTATTTTGTCTATTATCAAATGAGAAGAGAAAACTGAAATATTAAGCCATGGTAATAAAAACTTAGTTTAGAAAGCAGAAGACATAGTCATCATCTAAACCTCTCCATATCTATCCAAAATGTTCCTATCTTGGTAGATGTCTGAGATAGGTGCTAGCACATTAAGGATGGATCTGTTGTTTTGTCTGTTGCAAGCAAATGCAGAACTTGACAATGGCTGTTCTCCAAGCTAAGCAGCCAGGAGGTAGATGGCAGGCCAGAAGGTCCCCACAACCGCTGCTGTGGAGGCCTGCCAGTGGTGTGGCTACACGAAGACTAACATGAGAAATCTAGATGGCTTCATGCTGCCAGCCTAAGTTTGGTTGCCTCTTCTGGAAAGCATAAATGTGCCCAGACTCAGGCCATGTCAGAAGACTCCAGGTGTGGGTGCTGATTTGTACACAGAACCCACTCAGAAAAATGACTTCCATCCTTTGCTAAGTCTTTTTCCAAAGGAATTAGCCATGTTGCTAAAACACATTCACAGTGTACCGAGAATATTCTGGTAGTGGATCTGCCATGACCTCCTTTCAATAATGAATTATTAACCATGAGACTTGAAATAGAAGATAATTTGGATTTGCTGCCACTCACCATTAATATTGCATCCATGAGGCAATCGTGGGATTATAGAAGAGTTTTACTTTTCTCAATTTTCCATCTTTTCTACTTAAACCTTACTTAAAACTAAAAATACTGAAATTCATATCATATCTCCCATACCATATGAGAAAAAAAAATCCAGAATCACAATTGGCTTAATGTACTTCCTAGGAGCATGGCTCAGCATTTTGTATTTTTAGGTTTAAAAAGTCCTTACCCCTATCACTGTCAGACATAAAGCTATAATCACAAAAGGTTTCATCCAATCCATTTACTCACCCAGGAACATCAGGTTGGCTGAATCAGGTGTGAAAATATTGAAACAGGCCCATACTGGCTGGTAATAACCACTGAGCCTAGGCCCAGATCCTATCCCCAACTGAATCTCTCTTCTGGAAATCCCACATTCTGAACAGAGAGGCCTCCAGCACTTTGACTTATATATTTACCAGCTTGTTGGCAGTTGGTGCCATACTGATTGACAAATATTTTCCCTTTTTACAGTGGGCTAGGTCTAAGTTACTCTCTTCATAGTGCCAGGCTCTACATCTGCAGGAGTATGAGCACCTACCTCCTAGGGTACAGAGCTTGTCTGGGTAAAGGTTTCCAGAAGGAAAAGTTACCAGAGGGAGGGTGCACAAAGGATGAAGGGACTCTACCATATTTATAGGAACTGTGAGCTTGGAGCTCAGGTCCTTCCTACACAGCATTCTATGCTATACTCAAATGAAAAGAATTCATCCCAGTGTGGGAGAAGCGGCATAGAATAGCAGAGCTGGCACAATTTCAAAGCTTCAGTGGTGTACAGAGATGGATGGGGTCACATAAAGTATCATGACACACCCTTGGGTCTAGTGTTGGAAGCCAGAGCAAGAAACAAGAGCTGCTGTTTCAGAGGCCAATTGCAGCTGGCTTGGGTGCAGTCTGAACAGTAGGCAGCAAATAAAAATCAAGCAAAAGGAATAAAATTTAGGTTTTCAAATGAAGGTGGCAGGGCTGTGGAGAGCTCAGCCCACTAGTTGCCCCACTTTGTCAACAAATTACAGAGGTGAATGGATCTGAGCAACTATCTAAATGTTCGTGACCAACAAGCAGGCAAAGAACATTTCTCACTTGAAGCAGCAAAAGCCAGTGCAACTGTCTCTTGGATGCGTGTGGTATGTGCGGTCATTCCTGGAGGTCAGCCATCTCTTGCCCCACTCCAAGAGACACTTTCTGGGTATAAAGGGGCAGAAGAAGGAACTTTCCTTTCAAAGTTCATAACTGAGGTTGAACTCAGAGAGGAGCCGTCAGTCCAGCCAGTGTTCTTGGGTCTCTGCCCATCACTCCCTCACGCAGTCACTACAGCTAATTGGTGCAACCAAGGGTTTCTGCCCAAACTGTCAATAAGCAATGAACAATCAACCCTCTGTGCTTGTAGCTTCCACATCCCTGAATGCAACTCACCATGAATTGAATGCAGCAGGGAGAAAAGATTGTAACTGTACTAAACATATCGAAGCTTTTCTTCCCTGAACAATGCATAGAACAACTGTTTATGTAACATGTACATTACACTCAGTATTATAAATTAGCTAGGTATGATTTAAAGTCTATGGGAAGATATAAAGAGGTAACACGCAAAGTCCATATTATTTTATAGAAGGCACTTGTGCACCTGCATATGGAAGAAATCACAGACTTTAAACCTAGAATTATTCTCCACAGATACTAAGGGACAAATGTGTAGACTGAGTGTGATGGCTAATCTTTATTATCAGTCTGATTGGATTGAGAGATGGCTAGAAAAGTAGCAATGTATGCTTCTGTGCGTATCTGGATGGTTGATGGAGATAATACTGTGGAGATTGTAGGTAGTCCTTGGCTTCTACTTCTCGGGCTTTTCCCTGCTTTCCACTTCTTATGAGGAGAACAGCTTTCCACTGCTGTGCTCTTCCATGAACTGAAACCAGCAGTCCCATCATAGACTAAAGCCCTCAAACTATGAGCCAAAATAACTCTCCTCCAATTGGTTGTGTATATTAGGCAGTATGTCCCAATGATGAAAAACTGACTAGTACACACAAACAAGACAGCTTCTAGATAGTGAAATGAGGTTACAGAACCAAGTTAATACCTCAGAGAGAATCTTTTCTTTGGAAAAGAATGAAATAGAAAATAGGATGAGGTTTAGTAAGTATAAATTTCACATAAGAGCAGGTATTTCGTTATGAGATTACATATAATTTTTTTTTTTGGTGGTACCGGGGATCAAAGCTGGGCCCTTGTCTTTCTAAGGTAAGTGCAGTACCACTTCAGCTAAATCTCTAGCCCTATATATAATATTTTTAGTCAAAGTCAAACATATATAAAAACTGCTGCTGGGCGTGGTGGCTCACACCTGTAATCCCAGCACTCAGGAGGCAGAGACAGGAGGATTGCTGAGTTCAAGGCTTGCCTGGGCTACATAGTGAGCTCAGAGCTAGCCTGAACTACAAAGCAAAACCCTGTCTCAAAAAAAATAAATAAATAAATAATAAAAAAACTGCTGCTTCACAGCTTTCCTCACCGAACAATATTAATTGCTCTGTCCAAATTTAGAAACCAAATTGCTTAGGCAAAAATGAAAAGATGTAATCTGTATTACAAAATCAAATGTGGAAAAGAGTTCTGACTTTATAACACAAAAATACGCCTGATTTGTAACCAAGCCAACCTGGCCTCATCTGTAAGATGAGAGTGAGAGTGAAGAGCGAACAGACCAACAACCACCTATTGTGTGCTGATGTGTGAGCTCCAGGGTCTACAGCCTTTACAGAGCTTCCCATGCAAGCTCAAGGGCTCCAATCCCACATTGCCACATGAAGAGGAAAAACAATAGTTGTAAAAGTTTTTTAAACTCATAACCTGAAAATATTTTTTCATTTGATAAATTGTTTTTTGTTTGTTTGTTTGTTTGTTTGTTTTTAGAGACAGGGTCTCTCTTTGTAGCTCAGGCTGGCCCTGAGCTCACTATGTAGCACAGGCAAGCCTCAAACTCAGCAATCCGCCTGTCTCTGCCTCCCGAGTGCTGGGAGAACAGGCGTGAGCCACTATGCCCAGCATTGTGGTATGTGGTACTGATTGCTGGTGAGAGTGAGTCACTACACCATGTATTGTTGTATGTGGTTACCTGGGATTGAACTCAGGACCTTGTGCTTGCTAGGCAGGCCCCAGAACCACTGAACTAAATCTCCAGCCCCTCATTTGATAAGTTTTTAAGTAATTGGAAAAAATATTATTTTTTACATATAATTGCCGCTGTATTCTCTTTTTTTTTTTTGGAGACAGGGTCTCACTTTGTAGTTCAGGCTGGCCCTGCGCTCACTATGTAGCCAAGGCAAGCCTCGAACTCAGCAATCCTCCTGCCTCTGCCTCCCGAATGCTGGGATTACAGGCATGAGTCACCATGCACGGCTGCAGATGTATTCTTAATTTGCCCAGTTGCTAAAGTCTGTTGCTTGCCTACTAGTTTGGAAGCTATTATGGAGCTACTTGCACCCTCAAAAGCAAGTACTATTAATCTTGGCCATCTTGACCATAAAGGGCCATGGTGAAAGCTAAGTCCAGAGCCAACCTTTAAGATTGGGTGGGTCATGGCCACAAGGAAAGAGAGAAGTTTTGTGGAAAGAAAGCCCAGCTGAACAATTAGAGTAACAGATCAAAGGAGAAGGAATAAGGAGGGTTCTTGACATACCTCAAACCCACTCTACTGAACACTACCTCTCAAACTCTTTCTAACTGTAGGGCCCAAGTGCTCTGGTTCATGGTCAGTGCTGACCTGTACTTTGATGACACAAAGAATCCAGAAATTGTTAGTCATGATGTCATATAAGAGTTGTTTGTACAGGTCTGAAGTTCCAACTTGAAATAGAGGTATATGGATAAAAAGTGTCCAATGAACCTATGGAGAAGATAGGAAGCCTGGGGTTTAATA
>PVIC010045795.1:0-14488 GCA_004025085.1 Thryonomys swinderianus
CATCGCCAAGCTTTGTGTGGCCTCGGTGTGTGTTGTGTGCCCGACAGTCGTCCTGAGGCGGGGCGCTGGGCGAGCCCGTGTGTCCGTGCATCTGTGTGTCCGCGAGTCCTGGCCGCAGGCGGGGCCTCTGGGCTGGGGCTGGCGGTGTGGGCCGGCCGGGGCGCCGGTCTGTGTGTGTAAGCGAGCGGAAACGCGGCAGACAGAGTCCTTTGAAAAATAAATGGGAGCGCCGGGCGTGGTGCCTGGGCTACCTGGTGAGCTCAGGGCCAGCCTGAACTACAAAGCAAGACCCTGTCTCAATCAATCAATCAATCAATCAGTCAATCAATGGGAGAAAAGAAAGGAAGAAAACCAAAAGCTAAAACATGCTCTTTGCTTGAAACTATAAATCGCTACAGTTTCCGGACGATGATCTTCTGAAAGTGTGTTTGTGTCCCGTGTCCTTCCGACGGCACTCGGGAGCCAGCTGATTACCGCAGCGCGCTTGGTCCTTTGCGCTTGCGAAGATCTCCTGAAGTTTGCCTAGTTAAACTCGGAAGGCGAGGCGTATGGCTTACTGCACTTATGAAAGTTGCAAGAAGAATGCTTGAAATTTACACAACCCTAATGATGTCTTACAATCGAAAGCCATCCATTCCATACATTTCAGTGCTCAGAGAACTTCCTCTTTTGAAAAGTCACACTAAAAGATAGAAAATGAAATATATTTTCTTCCATAAGTAAGCTATGCAACATAACGCATTATAACAGAGGCACCATTGCCATTGTTTTTGAAATTGACTGTAGTTTAGTGTCCTGAAGTTTTACAGTTTCGTGACTTCTGGGGCTAAGTCTGGCTGGTTCACTGTGCCCTGGGAACCCAGGTTTCACGAGCGGAGTGAGTGACACGTTCCTCGGGTGGGAAAGGACCGAAGGAAGTAGTAACAGTAAGTTGTGCTTAGCTGCCCTTCGCAAATGGAGTATTCAAATAGTAAAATAAGCTCCTTCGTCTGGAGCTGACACATTTCAATGAGCATACTGAAATCTAGGGATAGGAAGCTTACACTGACCACCTGTGTTCAGCATTTAATTTACGCACATGTGAGGGTTTTGTCCAATGGACCTGAACCTCCTGTGGTTTCCTCTGTCCTTCCAGAGCGGGGAAGGGTATGGATTATGTTAGACGCCGCTCCTCTTTTTGCTGGGGCTGGTCTACAGGTCCCTCTAGCAGTGACTGGTGCTTTTTCTCTCTCGGATACTTGGAAAGTGTTGTGAGCAGCACTGAACGGAGGCGGGTCACGGCCAAGTTCCTACATGGTGTGATTTTCCTTTAACACAGACAGCGCGGGAGTCGGGGCATCTGAACCGCCTGGAGCAGCGGGAGGTCTTCCTTCTGGGAGAGGACTTCACCCCTTTCCTGACCTTCTGTGTAGCTAGCAAAGGAGATCTGTGCTGATCAGGCAGGTTTTGGCGCTGAAATGGTGTCCACTACGAGACGAAAATGGTGACTTGGTTAAGCGGCCCGTGGTACGTGGAAGACAGTCCTAAGTAGGGGGGCAACGATATACTTCATCTCTAGGAAAATTCATGTAAAAGATCATGACTTTAGAGTACAGATCTTGAGAGGAAATAATACATTTTTTTTAGCTCAAAGGCTACTAAAATGCTGAATTTCCAGTCTTTTCCATTAAAAACGCCGAATGTATTACCTCATGGTTCAGCATCAAAATAAAACAGATAAACAGAGATTGTAATAATAGCCACCTGCTTGGAGTTATCTCGGTCTCTGTGTGCTGGAGAGAGCCGGGGTGGTTTAGATTAGCTTCGGATTTCTCTTTTACTTGATACGTCAGAGAGGAGAATATTGTGGTAAGGGGAGGAAGACGAAAGTCATGCGAGCGGGTAGTGACATAAAGCAGCCTTAGGGAGGTGCTGGGGTGGTGGACTAAAGGTCCAGCCCCTCGAGAGTGCGAGGAACTTGAAAAGCTGGAGAAACAGCCGGGCCACAGAGCAAAGAGTGCAGGAATTTAAAAACCACTGGAGGAAGCGTGTCTGGAGGAAAGCGCAGTGATTGTGACTGAACAGACAGTTACTACAAACATGAAGATGTAGGCAACATAGCGTCTGATGCCGGCTGTGAGTCTGGTTAGAAAAATAAAAGTAAACCAGTATAAGTAAGTTTGCTTTTATTGACAATAACATACTTCAGAAGAATTTTAGTATGCATGGTGCATTTTTCTTAAGATGCAATACTATGCTAAAGTGCATACATTGAAGGAGCTGATGAGCAAAATGAATTATTAATTCTGAATAATTGAACATGGCTGGGGGCAGAGGGCCTGGGAAAAAGCTGAAATGCATAAAGAACACAATACTCCCGGTAAGATAGCAGCCGTGCTCACTATAATGACTCACAGAGAACTGTTTGTTACGTCTCACAAGTATGAGGAGCCAGTGCAAATGTCAGGCACATCTGGTGCCCGTGGTGCTTAATACCTGGTAATAAGTGTTTGACTGAGAAGGAGCCTAAGCTAGTTCGTCTGGGTAACATACTCCTTTCAGGTATGCTGTTGCCGGATGTGCTGGTGGGTCCCCAGGCAGTTAGGTCGACTGGATTTCAGCCACAGTTCCTGGTTTTAAAGTTCAGTTCTATTATTATTATTATTATTATTATTATTATTTTATTTCCTTTCAAGTATCCAGGGGTTCTGCTACCTGCTCTGCATACTATAGCCTTTTGTCAATTCAAGAAGTCTTGTCACTGTGGCTACGGAGATACATGAAAGCAAGAACTTTATTCCCAAACGTTCAAAATTCTTCATTTATTCCGTGTCCTTGTAAGGGAGAGATGGCGAATGTGCTTTCTGTCTGTCCAGCCCTATTTCTGCCAGGGAGCACTGGGGTTTGTGAACCGAGGGATTAGCAGGGCCGGGGCGGCTTCAGTGTGAGTTTGCTACTCAGTGAGAACTGTACCGAGTTTCCGGTTTCCCGCCTAAGCCCATGAAACATACATATAAAGTATTTGCTGTCCTAAATCCCTCTGTCAGCAATTATAATATTGAATATTAAAGCCCTGCTTCTCAGTGAGGGTCTAGCATTTCATTAGACAGATTTTTAAAGGATTACTGAAGCTCCTTGGGCGTTTAAGAAAGCAGAAATTGTTTGAGGAACGTGACATTATACCAGATAGTGGGAGCAGGCGAACTGAAGCTTTTCTGCATAATGTATGTTAGAATCTTAAAGTAGCAGTATTTGCAGTGCAGGCAGCGGATGACTTTATAACGTTTTTGGTGAAAATAAATTGCAGATACCCAAACTGACTATGTGGATGGCTTTCTGGTCCGTAGGTTGGGGTGTGAGGCGGCACCTGCGCCTGGCTGGTCTCCGTGCCCGCCACTTGGACGGTGGCTCCGTCTGTCTCGGCCCCGCGCCTTCTTCGTCTGATGTGTCTGAGCTCGGGGTCTCCGCCGGCCGCTCACCTGCTCCCTCAGTTGCCGGGGTCCTCCTTCCCCAGCACTTTCCCGCCCTTCAGAGCTCTGCGCTGACCCCGCCCCGTCACGCGCCCCTCCCCTGCCCTCCTCCTCTGCCCTCCTGTCTTCAGGGTGCTCCTGTTCCTCCTGCAGGAGGTTGTTCTTTGTGCTTGTGTATTTAGAAGGGCTAGGAAATCAGGCTCCTGTTCCCAGAGGAATTTGTATGCCTTAGCTGTTAAGAATTTAGCAATCATCGAAGGAATGATTGTTCAGGTGGTGCGAGTATATCATGAAAACACGTTTTGTTGGAGTGGGTGTCCTTTTGTTTTTAATCAAGTGAAATTTTGGATAACTGGAGTTTGTTTCCTTACGCCACCTCTGCAGAGGTGAATTTGTAGGCTTTAAACTGGGTGTCTTGGTGTCGGGGATCTGTAGTATTAATTGCTCATTTCTTTTTTCTTATCTGCTGGATTCCAAGGGTCTATAGAAATAAAATGAGAGTTGAGTGGATACACACACACACACACACACACACATACACACGCATGCACATATGTCATGTATATATTGTATCATATGATATATTATATCATATATATTATATTATGCCAGACAATGTAGGGTTTTTAGAGAAAGTAGATTTTACCAAATTGTATTCAAGAATGTCCAGTGAACTATCCCTCTTTTGATCTGAATATGTCATAGGTCTGACCAGCGAGGGTTTACGGCATGAAACAAAAATCATAGGGAGCTCTGTCCTACTACACAGGATACCAGCAGGCTATGGAAAGACAAAATGGCACCTTTTTATGGCCTATTAAAGAAGGTGAATTTGTACCTTATCTTAGTTTCTTTTCTTATTGCTGGGACAAGATATCCAGCAGCCAAAGTCGAAGGGGAGAAAGGTTCCTTTAGTTCGCGGGGTGTAGAGGTTTCAGCCTGAGGACTGCCCTGAGGCCGGAGGGGCGACGCGGGCCGCCGTTCGTGAGCCCTTTGACCCCATCCAGACTAGTTAGGCTGGGTACCGCTCACGCCCTCACTCCCACCCGGAGCCCGGCGTTTTGCCGCGAGTGTAGCCCAGTGTCCACCCTCTGGTTGCGGCCACCTCTGAGGTCCTCTGGAGGCCGTCTGAGCACAAGGAGAACAGGGCCCACTGCGTGGCAGATGCCCTCTGGTTAGATGAGCGAGTTCTCCTTGGATGGAGGCGATTCCGTGAGCAGGAGGAAGGCGAGGGTGGGGGGATTCTGCCCGCTCGACGTCCCCTTCTGGAGAGAAAGGGAAGGGCGCGGTTCCGGGCACCCCGGACAACCGTGGTTCCAGCACGCGCATCACGGTCTGTCCACAAAGGCGAGCACTTTGGATCAGAGAACAGCTGTCGACCCCGGATGTTTCTGAGAGCTGATTGCAATGGCATCATCCGGATGTCTGCCAGGGTAGAGAGGAGGCTGTGTTGTACCTGTGTTTGAGGGAGGAATGTGTGTTAATCCCGCATCCAGTGCCACCTGTCGGTAAAAAGGGTGTGCCCTCATGGAAAAGATCACGGCTTACTCTTGACCTTGAGTATGGGTAATACTCTTTCAAGTGGACACTCAAGAGCTTTTTCTGTTTCAGGTGCGTGGGAGTAAGGGAGAGGTTCTTTACATCTTGGATGCTACCAACCCGCGGCACTCCAACTGGCTTCGCTTCGTTCATGAGGCGCCCTCTCAGGAGCAGAAGAACCTGGCTGCCATTCAGGTGAGCTTCTTCGCTTCGTGTTTGTACCGCGCACTGTGAGGGGAATGAGTTAATTGATATCTATAGTCCCCACCTGAAACTCATTTCCCAATGACCTGCTTCAAATAATAATAACTAGCTCCTAAAAGCAGAGAAATCTCCTCTAGTCAGCACATGCAGGAAAGGGCAAGCCTAGCCATAAACTAACACCGTATCACTCACTTTATGAGAGTTCTTGAGGGAATGAGTTGTGTAGTGTGATATTGTCCTTGGCAGATCTTGCTTTCAAGTACTCTTATTTCGCTCAGTGAATGTTTCTTGCTGGGTATTTTGGTTTGGTCCTTTATTTGGTTCATAGTACTGTACCTTGGATTATTGTTTGAGACAGGCTTCATGGAGAGTCCACTTGGGAATATTCCCCATAGGCCACCACTGATCCTGTAAGTTAGGGTTCTTCAGAGAGACAGAACCAACGGGAGAGAGGTAAGCACGTGTCTATGGAAATTTATTGTACGGAATTGGATCATGTGATTATGGAAACTGGCAAGACCAAACTATGCGCAGATAATGTCCAAAGACTAGGAGCTCCTGTAGAAGCAGGAAGCCTACCGTGAAGGCTATGAAGCAAGCAGAGCCAATGGGCTTTTCAAATGCTATCAGGCAGAATTCACTCATATTGGGAGTGGGTGTGGGAGGTTAGACTTGTTTTCTGTTAAAGCCTTTAGCAGATTAGATGAGACCTTGCATTACGTTGGTGAGTATACTTTACTCAAGCCCACTGATTTAGATGTTTATCTCCCCTAAAACACTTTCACAGAGGCAACGAGAATAAGGTTTAATCAACTGTCTATTACCATATGGCCCAGTCAGATTGACACACAAAATTAATTCTTGTAGATAGGAGCTATATTGTACCGAATGTTGTTTTGCTCTATCCCACTGTACTGCTGCCCATAACGCTGGTCTGTGATACAAACCTGAAGTGCACTTGGGTGATCTCTTCGTGGGAATTAAGACAAAAAAAGAAAAACAGTGCAGCTTTTGAGGGGCCCTGCAATTAAAAGGTATTGCCCAGATGAATAAGAAAATTAAGAACTATTCTCTTCTGGCAGAAAATTAGTTCACTACAATTAGTTCACTAAAAGCAAAGTCTACTGAGTCTTAAATGACAGAAAAGGAAGTCAAGCCATGTTTGTTTTAACAAAAGGATAGGAACTGAATAAGGGAACTGACAGTATTTGCCTATTTACCATATAGATTGTTCTGGAAACTTCATTTATATGTGATCAGTGTTCAAAGAAACTGTGATAGTTTGGTAATTTATTGACTTTATCCAATAATGAGCAATAGTAGCAAGAGGAAAAATGTAAGGTATTTCAGTTTCAAAGCAACCAGCACTCATACAATATCCCATTCCCAAATGTTTTCATTTTCTTTCTCCTTTTTTTTTTTATTTAGTTTTTTAATAGATGGCTTTACTTTGTAGTTCAGGCTGACCTGGAACTCACTGTGTAACCCAGGCTAACCTCGAAGTTGAGGCAATCCTCCTACCTCTGCGTCCTGAATGCTGGGATGACAGGTGTGAGCCTGGCTTTATCTGACTGTTTTCTTTCAGGCTAAGTACCAGATAGTCAGTATGTATCTTTCTGTATAACACTTAAGTGGTAAGTCTTACCCAGTAGCTGAATTGGGATGGAAAATAAGATCTTTGGTACCAGAGATATCAAAGCCACTTTTCAGATTATTTGTGAGGTAACATCCAGTCACAAGTTCAAACTGATTTATTTTATTTTTATTTGTGTGAGTGTTAATTTTCTTCAAATGTATTTTTTTTTAACACTTTCTGAGGCAAAGCCATTTTTAGGGATCTTATGCTCTAACTTAAATAATAGACTTAGCTTGTTTCTATATAAATGTCAAAATCATCTATAGAACAAGAAATTCATTTTAAAATGATTACCTTGGAAAGTTCTCTATTATATTAATAGACAATGTTAAATTAGTTTCTGTTTACTTTATGCTTGAATAATGGCTTTAAGCCTTTTCCAGGTTTTATGACTTGAGAACTTTGTTCCTGTGGGCTATTTTTTCCATAGAATCAGTAGTATTCTTCATTTTCTACAACTTTCAAGGTGTTAGTATGTTCAGCTTTGAGTTTTGACTCAAACTCCATCAAGGAATCCTCATTTAAGCGTGTTTGCTATCTATGCATTGTGCTTATCATGACCCTTTAATTAAAAACTTGGTTGACACATTTATCTTGATCTTTTTTTACCATCCATATTTGCTATTGTACTGTGGCTTATATTTTATCATATTGTAGACAATTGCATGGTTTGTTTTTAGTAATGTTTTCTAAGATTGATGCTGTTTTCAGACTTTTTTGGTACATTCCTAGTACTTTTTTTTCTCTTTGTCAACTGTGTCTCCTTCCTTGAAAAAGAATATAAAACTACAAAAGATGACAGTTGCACTTTTGGTACTCCAAGATATTAATGACTTCATAAGGAGAGCAAGGTGAAGGTGAGATTAGGAAAGAACTCAAGGCCCTGTGAAATTTTACACTTGAATCTAATTAGATTCTAAATCTGTTCAGTGCCCAGTGTGAGAGTCTTTGGGCGCAAAAATAATGATGGTGGCTTTAATTTCTTCTGCTCTTGCTTTGCCTTTCTTTAAAGGCACACTGAGCTCGCTGTTACCATGTTTTCTGTCATGCAACACAATAGGGATTTTGTTGGCTCCCTTGGGGTAAAATCTTCCTTATTTGAACAGTAGCTGGAGTAGCGGGTTGCTGAGGTTTTACAATCACATCTAAGCAAGGGGCAAAGAGCCTACTCCTTGGGTCATGGCTAAAGCGACGTCAGCCTTCAAGTTGGTTGGGATGATCTCCTGAGGATCGCATTCCACAAACACTGTGTTGGTAAGAGAAGATTGTAATGTTTCCTGCACTACATGATGAATCACTTGCATTCCAAATTGCATCTGAAATTTGGGGTATTCAGGAAATTTTTTATTTGAGCTGTATATCCCAGGAGTGGAGTAAATGAGAAACATTTGTGGGTATGTGGCTTACTTGGTGGAAAACGTCAATACGTGGTCCAATTTTTTTGGACAGGGGATTAAGAATTTGAGGTCTGTTTTGGCAGAGAATTGGAACTTATTCTTGGAGACTTGATTATACTTCTAGTTTTGCAATTTATTTGATTTTGGAAAATTTGCTTTGGAAATGATCATATAAGTATCCGAATTACTGAAGAAGGATCTAGTAAGTAAACAATTCTTCCCACATGCACACTTTTCAGAATAATCAGTTGAACTGTAGATTCAGATTTCTGGAAAGCTTCCAACTATGACTAGAAAATTGTAAATGTGAATGATGTGCCTTAAAATGAACCAAAAACATTCTTAGGCCCTATAAGGGGTGGGTGATTCTTATTAAATGCTGTTTGTTACATTTAAAGTGGTATTTGTAAAATAAATTGACCTAGTCAGTGTTTTGTAGGCTCTTAAAAAACTCTTTGTGGTATAAAATTAGTTAAATCTATTTAATTAAGACAAAATTATGCCATTTATAATTGAAGCAGGGTTTTTTTTTTTTTGGAAATTTAAGAGATAGAATTGTTCTTCAGGACCTGTTCTTTAAGGATTATTTGATGTACATTGTCATCATTAATGTCATCATTAATGGAAGGTGACTTGATGTTTTAGATGAAAGAGAACATATGGAAGATTTTGGATTCTAGTCTACTTTATGAGGGGTGGCAGTATGTAAGGATAGTTTAAATGAATTGAGAAAGTCTGGTTATGAAGCAAAGATACCAACATAGCTTAATTCCAATTCTGATGTCATTTTAGATTCCTCATTAGGAGTAAAACTATTTTCTCATAGATTATATCTCCTTTCTCTTCCTTGCCCAAGCATGGGCCATTATAAGCAATTAATCTTGAAGTATTCTGTGAGTACACTTGAAATATCAATGGAACAGAGATGGGAAATCGAACCTGGATCTCTAAGCGAAGAGGCAACTTTAGTAATTTTAAAGCACATATAGGACTTTTTCCATTTTCACCAACCTACCAGGATCCACAGCCTTATCAGATAGGATTGATGCAGAATTCAGGTGGAAGTAGTGCCAACTAAATAACCAAGCAATATTAAAAATAAATATCACCAAGATTTATCATGTACACAGAATTACACAGTTTCTTCTAGTTTTAGTTTCTTATAAGACTTTATATAAATGATATGCTATGCCACAGATGTGAAATGCTCCCAAGAGTCTCATGGTATTTAGAAGTGGAGCTCTTGGAAGTAGATGGGATCATGATGATGTTATACTTACGCACTCAGGAATGTGCTATTAGGAGTATTGGGTCACTGGAGTATGACCTGGAAGGGTGTGTTTTTGTCTAAGGCTCCTCTTCTTTTGTCTCTGTGCTTCTTGGCTTCCGTTGGTTAAGCAGTTTTTCTGACCATACTTCTAAAACGTTGTTTTTGCCTTTAAACAACCAACCATGAACTGAACCCTCTGAAAATGGACCAAAATTAACTTTTCCTTTAACTTAAAGGAAGTGTGTATTTTGTCCCACTGATGAGAGATTAATGCATAATATTTTTTCAATATTTTCTAGAATCCATGTGCTAAAAAGTAGTGAAATATTATATATTAGTCAGATTTCACATTGCTTAGACAAAATAGTAAAAAGTTAAAGGAAGAGAAGTTTAATTTGGCTTGTGGTTTCAGAGGTTTAGTCCATGGTTGACTGACTCCAAAGCTGGACATCCTGGGAGAAGGGCATACTGGGGCAAAGCTGCTCACCTTATGGGCACAGGAAGCAGAGCAGGGCAAGAGAGCCAGATAGAGATAATTTGATTCAGTGGGATATTTCTGTGTGTCTCTCATCCCAGAAATCATAGGAGAGTTTCTTCTTTTACGTCCACTGAAAACCAGTCTTGCTTCCTAGGATGAGGGATAGGGAGAAGGAGTCACAAAGACAGAGATACACAGGTGGCAGAGGATAACCTGTAATCTATTGTAATTTCTTCTTGGAAATAACATACTATGCTATCCTTCTTGTCCAGGTATCACTTGCATAGTACAGTCTGGTTCTGTGTCAGAGGGACTCATGGGGTTGAAGCATCACTGGACGATGTCTTCATGGTGGGCTCTAGCAGTAGTCAATGGGAAATATTTATATTATGGAAGAATTTGGTGAGGTTAAGGACAAAAATTAGCACTTGGCATAAAATTGGAAGAAAGATAGAACCTAGTTGAGTTAAATAGTAAAGTTTTGGTGGCTGAAAGACTTGAGGGAGATTCTTGACCTTAACCAACCTTCACTAGCTGAGCATGTTACTTATTCATTTAATCAGTAGCTACTGAGCCTCTGTTATGTGCCAGACTTTATGCTGGGCACTGGAGATACTATGGCTAGAGTGATGGTCTAGTTTCTACCTTCATAGCAATAAAAATAATACTTAAAACCATTCTTCCTCATGGATAGATTGTTATAATCCCTACCTCATTGGATTTGATGAGGATTAAATTAAAAGAGGTTTAATATGCAAAACTCCTAGCACCTATCCCTGCAACATGTTAGCCAATGTTTCCATTAACATTGCCTTGCTAGGCTTAAAAATTTATCTCTATGTGAAACAGTACAAATCAGTAGTGTCTCTGATAGCTTTCTCATTATATCTACTATAATTCTGCATATATAGAAAACTTCTCAATAAATGTCCAGTACTGAAGAGACATCCTGTGGTTTGGAATGACTGAATCCAGTCCTGCCCCAGCCGTAGCCACAGCAGCCTGTGTCCTTGCTGCTGAGTTTCCTCCCTGTTAGATGCACAAGAAGCATCTTGCCAGCCCACTCCAGTTGCTTTTATTTTGACATTGGACTTACTGTGGCTGTGTGGTCTGTCTTCTCGTTGGTAGGACAACTTGAGCTTTATAGGCATGAGGAATTCCCAGGGGAAGGTATCTTACTGTGCTGTCTGTACTGAGACCTTTGCTTGGTGTAGTGGTTTTGCAGTTGAACAGAGAGGACAGTCATGATTATCTGTTTGTGCTCAGGCACTTTTCAACTTTTTATGAAGCAGGTTTTGTGCAGGCTGGTTCTTCCCAGTGGCAAGCATGTAATTTGTGTGCTAAGCAGTGCTTCCCCATGGAAATGCTAGATGCTAGTGCCAGAAAAATCATGGCCTTAGAAAGCCCATGTGTTTTTGTAACTGAGAAATTCCTGCCTCTGTAACAGTAACCAAAATGACTTTAGTGAGCTCAAGAGTCTTTGTCTCCTAATTGGTTTGTAACCTTTGGTAAGAAGACGGGTGATAGTGAAAAATGCGAAGTAAAACTGAATGTGGAAATTCTGTGAAATTATTTTTCCTGAGAAGGAAGTGGGCTAATTTCATATTCAATAGTTAATTCATTATTATCATTTTAATATTACATCCTATTTAATGTTTAAGCCTTTACAAATTTAAAACATTTAACCATATTTAATATATTCTTAAGCTTTCTAGAAGAGGAACCAGAATCATTTAAACTAACCCATGGTTTCTCAGAAGTCAATTTGTTATTTACATGTTTGTTTCTGTCACTAGACCGAGTGTCCCAGGACCAGTGTTGATGTCGGCCCTGTTTGCCTCCCTGGGGACCCCCCGCCCCTCAGTAGGCGCCTGCTGAAGTGGCCCCCTTCCTTCGCTGCCCTGCTCCCCTCTGACTTGGCACACTGAGGCACCAGTTTATGTGTGTTTCCTTTAAAGTACCAGAAAGCAAATGCTTCCACTTGAGCTCTGGCCTGCAGTGTATGTGCATGTGAGTATTTGGTCTGGCAGCGCCTCGCAGCTTTACTCTTGAGCGCTGAGTGTGCGCTCGGGGGCACGCGTGTTTCAGCACACGGGGCAAGTATTTTTATCTCTTAGGCGGACGGGAGAGCAGCCGGTAGCACCTCACTGTTACTGTCAAAAGTCCTTTTGCAACTATCAGCACAGGCAAGGAGAGTGCTCACTCAGACACTGTGTTGATTAACAGCGGAAGTGCCCAGCCCGGGCTGACTCAGAGAACGGGACCCTGAGTCATACAATGGGGACGGATGACGGGAGAGGAGGTGTTCGCTGGGAAGTGGTGGGGCTTTCAAATCATACTTAGTAAAAATAATAACAAAGGGTTTGTGTTTGACAATGAATCGACATTAAATGCAGTGGGATTATGTTTACGTCTTATAATGTTTAGGAATCATGGTAAATTACGACTAAAACAATTTCAGACTTTGTGGTTGCTATAAAATACAAAGAAGCAAACAGATGCAGTGAAGCAAACAACATGAGTAGCCCCTTTATCAGAAGAGGAAATGACACCAACAAATTTATATATATTTTTTCAAGCGAAACTAAAATCTCTGCCTCTGAGTTAAGGGTGCTTATCACTTCCTCCTGATGGTCACTCAGTTCTTTATCAATGAAAATGGAGTTTTCAAGGAAAGCCTCCATTCAAAGAAAACTGTTGTATCCAGTGCACGAAGAGCTTCTCATAGAGAGTTTAGCTACTAGTGAGGAATGCAAGCTGTGATGGGAAGTTCTTCATCCCATTCCTGAATTTATAAAGTATTCACAAGAAAGTAAACATGTTCTCTTATAATGTGTTTATTGCTCAGTTCATGTAGTTTGCATAGCAGAGGTCCACTGTATGATGCTAAGTACATTACATTCTGAGGAAAAGTGTTATTTTAGAACCTAATCTAATCATCATGATTGCATCTTATTGTCTGTAGAAATCTCACATGATTTCAGACAGCCTGGAGAAAGGAAAAAGGAAGCCTCTTACTGAGTTGAAGGTTTGTGTTGCTGTACTGCATCAGGAAGGTATAGAGTCTGAATGAAGGAGGAGTTTGAAGATGTATATGTGAATTCCTTTCACTTGGAGCTTTGTAGACATTAGCAGAAATCTAGAAAATAATTAACTAGATCATTGCTGTGGTTGACTTATGCGGAAACTATATATGTTCTTTTATTAGTATACTTAATTAAATGAGTATTCATCGACTAACATGTCTTTGATTTCTCATGTTGGTATTTAATGATCATATTATTTAATTCACCTCAGTGGGCAGAGACGAAAACAGCAGTGTTTCCTTGTTTCCTTTCCTGCGGTTAATTAAGTCCTCTGAGAATGGCTGTGAACACTTTATGGTGATGTACACATCTGTCTGTTTTATTAGTTTTGCAGACAGGAGACAGGAACAAGAAGTGGTACGGTTGTTCCTGCTGAAAGTTAACCCTACTCTTCTCCAAGCAATAGTGTGTACAGCTAACAAGGGTTTTGAAACTTTTCCCCAAATGAGTTAATTCTGTGACAGTTTCTAGAATTTAGAATGTAGTGTGCTTTCATATAGCTTTTTATCTTTTTGCAAATTTAAAGAATATATTATCAACCATATATATATATTTATTTATGTTAAACTTTTATGTAGTGTGTTTGTTTCAGTTTATGGAAGAGCCAATATCATGTTATACATAAAGGTGACATATAGTTATCCTTTGTACCTTGGTGTGGAATAAAACTTGAGTTTTTAACTAGGTTAACATTATTTAAAACAGGGAAACCTCATGATAATGTTTTACTTCTAGAAAGACAATCAGTACATAAAAACAAAACAGAATACACTCGTGTGCGTGCATGCACACAAGCACAGACACATAAACTGATTGTTCATGTATACAAATGAAACTTCATAAACTTTTTCATCAGCAGCCACTCACAGATGGAATACCCTTCTTCCCCATTACTGGTAAACCCCCCAATACTAAATTGGTCCAGAAAGCTCTATAGGCTACACTGTAAATTGTTTATGGAGACCTGCACAGACTTAGGACATCATTTTACCTATATGAGCTCACAGTTTTCACCATGTGCAATATCTTCTGATGATAGGTCGTGTGTGTTAATATCTCTACTTTTTGTTATTCTTATGGTGTGTGTTAATATCTCTACTTTTTGTTATTTCTTTGGACACCAGAAATAATGACTATTCCTAGGGATTTTGATACTTCTCAGCTTTATAACAGGGAAAGTGGTTCTAGTGGCGAATTCTTTTATATTCAGTGCTGGATGGACAAACAGGCAGTTCCTTGTTGAATATTCCTTGAGGGAAGTGGTTCTAGAGAGTGGTGAATTTCATAGCTCGCTGGATAGGGTGACTTCAGAGCAATTGTAATAAACATGGTTAACAAGAATGCTTACTATATAATAGATACTTTGCTTAATACTCTACATGTATTGTCTCGTTTAATTCTTTTTTTTTTTTTTTTTTTTTTTTTTTTT
>PVIC010045796.1:0-14495 GCA_004025085.1 Thryonomys swinderianus
AACCACTCTGGGGACCCAGAATTGTCTTCTGGGTAACTGTCTACCTAACCAGTGCACACAGCTGCAGAATTATATGTTTGTAGAACATATCATTCTATAGTAACCAGTGATCTAACCATTATTATTGGCTTCTGTAATGACTTACTTCTGCACTCTAATAACAGATGGAGGGTAGTAGCTTTTGCCTTTAAATACTCTGCCCCAATTTACCTCTGCACCTTCTTCCTATGGTGGGATGGCCCCAGCTGAATAATAAAGCTCTCTGCTAGACTTTAAAATCATGTCATTTCTTATTGCTTGGTGGGACTTGGTCCCAACATTTCATTTGAAACTAGAGAAAAGATACCATATTAGATAGCGTATTGCTGAGACCCAAAGCCAACACACATATTAAAGATGACCTCTGGGATTGTTCATGATTTGAGGGGATTCTTGGCAGGTCAGGGTCTCCAAGCAGCCGCTGTGGTGGACCCAATATGGCTGCTTCACAGCGGCCAGGAAGCACAGCAGAAGGAAAATAGGAGAGACCAAGGGGCCAGAGGCCAGGCCTATTGCCCAAGATCACGCTCCATTACCCACTGAGACCCAGGAAGTACTTTCCACCAAACCCCTAGGTTGCTCTCGAACATATCAAATTAGGTCTCAGTGCAGTTTTCCCACATGCATTTTGCAGAAAGATTTAAGCATGTTACTCTTGTGTATTGTTTGTAGTATTTTCTCTAAAGTGTGACTAGCACCAGAAGCAGCAGCTCGGCAACTTTGTCTGCAAAGCAAGGAAAGAAGACATAAAGAGGATAAAGAGATAGGTAGAAAATCCTAGCTCAAAGTTTCAGATTTAACTAAAATCCCCTTTAACCTAATTTAGTAAAAATTAGAATTATGAAAAAATAGAAAAAATACATGATGTGATTAATGTATTTGTGTGTAAATTTAGAACTATGTACTTCATGTGATTATTTTCAGAATTAAATTTTAAAATATGCAAATATTCTCCTCTTCAGCAGGTGGACTGTGCTGCACTGTGGACAGCCTTTTCCTTTCATATGTAGCAAAGAACAAGGGACAGATGCTAGATGAGCCTTAACGGATGGCTCCGCTTCTCTTGTTAGAAAGAACTTCAACACTTGACAAAATACACAACAGCATGATATTCAAGAAACGTAGTTTCCTCACTAATCTCCCTGTGAAATGATGCAAAAGGAACGTACTGGGTTTACTTTCAAGGCCATGTATTTTACTTACATATCTATACATGTATTGTTTCAGATAATTAACTGAAATTAGTCATTCTCCTTTCTGAAACCCAAGAAGCATAGAGATAGCATTCAATAAAATCATAAGCATTTGATTTGTAAACATGATATCATGAACACATCAAGATTTTTCTTAATGTTTTAATGTGTGTTTACAGTACATCCACAGGATAGAGATTTGCTTCATGTCTGTAACAAATCTTAATACTTATGCCACTTCTTTTCTTGTCCCTACCCTCTCCCTCCCTCTTTTCTTCTCATTTGTAAAAGATCTACCTTCCTGTTTCCTATTATGTCTTTTATTTTACTCTTTAATTTATTTATATTTCTCATATTTTACCTAGCACATAGTCTCTAGATATATCATTTTTCACAAATGACTCAGATTTATCCTTTATAGCAAATATTACTCAATTGTCTGTAAATACCAAATTTCCTTTATCCATTCAGTTGTTGATGTACATATAGAGTATGTCTCACTTTAAAGTAATTTATTTATAGTTGAATCAACTGCTCAATTATTTATAATATAATAAAAATATTTCTATATGTAAATATCCTTTTAGATATGTTTAATATTTCTGCTATTCATTTTTAGAAATTCAACTCTTTCTCACAATTTAGAATGTGGGACTTGATCAAATTCTCTCAAAGTTACACATTAATTCTATTTTAATCAGTTTAATTTTACATTTGTTCCTATAAGTACTATATATATATATATATATATATATATATATATATAATTAAAATGAGATTTTTCAAGTACATCTTAATTGATAATGTACATTAGTTATGTTTAAGATTGCTCCTTTTAGATGTTACATAATTGTGCATGTGTGTTTTGAAAGTAACACCAAATGCACATAAATTCACTTCTTTCATCACTATTTATTTAAAAAAATACATGGAGTTAGTTACAAATATTTGCAGGTGCAAATATTTAAATGATCATGCACAAGAATTTTATCACAGTTACAGCTGCAAATGATTATGTAGTTAGCTGCTCACTGCTCCTACAGAGCTAAAAACATAAACAGAAGAATTTTGTGATAATATGCAACAAAACAGAAATATTTAAACTATTTTAACATTTAAATAATGTTTTTCCTTGAGTAATATAAATTTATTGCCATAATTTATTGGAAATAGTGCAATCATATTATTGTCAACTCTATAACATCTTTTACAAATAAAATATTTGTAAATATAAACATATAAATACAAATTTTTTTAATTTGAATCTTTATTGGTACATTATATATACACATCATGATCATATGCAATAGTGAGAATTTGTACCAGTACATAACACAAAGTAATTCTTATTTTTTCCCATTCCCCACCCACCCTACAAAGCCTCGCCCTTATACACATAAGCTTTGTTTCCCTTTCATTATCATCACATTTTTCTTCCCCTTATTGCTTACCCTTACACGCCATCTCCCTTTGAATATTTTTTATTTCACAATATCTACCATATATTCTAGAGCTCATTTACATATTCAGTTTCTCATACCAGAGAAAAGATATATTTACATATATCATCATGTTGCTCAAGGAGCTATGAAATTCACTTTTTCCCCCAAAATGATGACTTCTTTATAAGATTTCTCTGATAATCAGAAGTAGAACATCTAACTTACTATTTCAACAGACCTATCTTTTGAAACTAATGTTAAACTCCCTATACTGTTAAATGAAAATTCTTCTATTCATTTGTGCACACATGTATGAAAAGCCAGTGATATTTAACAGATCCTGTGGGATGCTTAGGTGCATTACTTGGTCAAAAATGATATAATTACTGTTTCATGAACATAAATAGAGTGGCGCTTCAGTTCATGAACTTTTGTTAGTAATTTTATTTTAGAACAGAATTTTTTTCTGCAAACTTTATAAGTTGACAAACACAAGCTCTGTCATCTTTCTCACATAAACACAAATGTCCTCAAAGTTTCCAAAATCATATAAAAATTAAATTCAGGAACTGAGGTGCGCTTTGTGTCACATTTATTCCTTTCTTGGGGGGTGTGTTTTGTTTTAGAGATTTACTTCAACTTTGTTCTTGACATTAGGACTGGAAATTAAAACAGCACTACTCTTTTGGGAAACTTCTAGAATACTTACAGATATAGATATTGACATGGATATAAATACACATATATACACGTCCAAAGTATAAAAGCCACAATCATTTTATTTGTTTTTTGGGAAAGGCAATTATTCAGGCTAGATACTATTTTGTATTTATTCCAATGGTTATTTGTAGAAAAACACGTGAATTTGATGTTCTTCTATTGGCTCAAGCTGGGATAAATGATTTACATGACCTGACTGATGTCTGGATTTGGAATTGAGTGTGGACTAGGTCATGGATTCCCACAGAACACAACAGCTTTCTTTTACGTAGCTGGGAGAATTTCAGCTAGCAGCAAATGAGGCAGATCCCCAATGTATAATTTCAAGCTCAGTTTGCAATAAATTTGCTAATCTTCTAGTAGTCAAATTATTACTGGAATGCTTTGGTCCTGTACCACAGTGATGCCTGTAGATAGAGGAGAAAATATACCATCCAATTTACTTAAAATATACAAAGGCAATAAAGTGAAGGACATAAAGGCAATAAAGTGAAGGACATAAAGACAATAAAGTAATATTGCTAAGAAGGAAGGGTCCTGAGCAGGATACCCAAGTTAGCTCCTTTTCTAAATGTTTCTAAGAGGCTTACAAGGAAGCTCAGACCATTGTTGAGCAGTATAGTCTGTGCCTTGCAAGAGACAACAGACTTTTAAGGATCCAATCTATGAAAAAAAAAATACACAATGTCCATATACAGCTCTTGAACTATTAAACTAGTGGCCTGCCAGAGAAGGCTCTGGGGAGGTCCACAAAAGCCAAAACACTCTTGGTAGATGATTTTGTAAGACCTCTGGAGAGTTATGACTCAACAGGTTGCATTTTGGTCTTTTTCACTTCATTGAAAGGCTGCTCTCCTTATTTCCTAATAGAATCTTAACTCTTGTTTCACTAATTTCTATTACAAAGTCAAATAGAACCACATCAAGTGCCCACCTAGTAAACAGGTACACAAAGACATGGGTCCCCAAAGGCAGTATCTATTAAAAACCCTAAGCATCGCGGTATACCTTAACCTTCCACATATTCACATAGCTATTTAAAGTGAAATCAAAGGTGAATTATTAGCAACTAGATAGATAGATAGATAGATAGATAGATAGATAGATAGATAGATAGATAGATAGATAGATAGATAAGTGATAGATTAGATAGATAGATAGATAGATAGATGATAGATAGATAGATGATAGAATATATGGATAAGGGCCGGAAGGTTAGCTCAGTGGTTCCGGCGCCAGCCTCGCAAGCGCAAGGTCCTGAGTTTGATCCTCGGTAACCACATATAATGCTGGGCGTGGAGACACGCCCACCAACAATCAACACTGCATACCACAATGCCGGACGTGGTGGCTCACGCCTGTCATCCCAGCACTCGGGAGGCAGAGACAGGAGGATTGCTGAGTTCGCAGCGGCTTGCCTGGCACCATAGTGAGCTCAGGACCAGCCTGAACTACAAAGCGAGACCCTGTCTCAAAAAGCAAAAAAAAAAAAAAAAAAAAAGAATATATGGATAAAATATATATGAAAATCATGCTCATGCTTTTGATATATTTTGACATGGATACTATATAATACTATATATACTATTATATAGACATGAAGTTGAAACCAGATGATTAGAAAGTAGTCATATTGCATAGCTGAAACTCTGTGTCACTTAAAGAACAATTTCCATGTCTTCATTTTCTCATACCCTAACAACCACTGTGGTTCCTGTGAAACCACAGTTTCTATGCATTTGACTATTACTGAAACCTCACTGAGGTGGAATTTTTCAGTCCTTTTGATAGCTGAATAAGAAGCACTTAGCAGATTAGTGTAGCATGGTTCTGGGTGTGTCTTGATGATTCTGAGTGTCCATGGCACCAGACAGAAGGCTTGTAGCCTGGATGGAAATAAAGAGAATGAAGGAAGTCCCACCTGTTTCTGTACAAGACCACTAGTCTTCACCATCACATTTTAATGTTTGTCTCCAGGCTTCCAGTGCAGACTCTTCAGCTTTTCAGCACTGTGTACTGATACGGATTCACAGAAGACTCCAAAGAAATCATTAAACCTTTAACTTTTACTGGATGCTCTGACTTTGTTTATTTTTGTTTTGTTTTGTTTTTGCTTTGTGAGACAGGGTCTCGCTTTGTAGTTCAGGCTGGCCCTGAGCTCACTATGTAGCCCAGGCAAGCCGCCATGAACTCAGCAATCCTCCTGTCCCTGCCTCCCGAGTGCTGTGACTTTGTTTATTTTTAACATGTATTTTAGCTAAGAGTTGCCCTTAAATCTCAGTGGACACTCTGGACTTCTATTTTTTCAGAAGTAACTAAAGCTATTAAGATGTTGGTGCCTCTTAAAGGCTGTCAAAATTCATTTTGCAGAAATGGATTTGCACAAACCTTTTAGGGTATACAGCTGAGAAGATATGATTTTTATCTAGATATCCTTCAAAGCCAATGCTGGCACCTGTGATGTGCTCAAATGTGAACCTTTTGCAGGAAGGTGACATGGAAGGGACCCATACTGGTGAATGAGTCACTGATCAGTTTTAACTAAACATGGTCCTGGGATTGTGGGAGGAGGCAGAACCACAGGAGCATGTCTGGAAGGGTAGGGTGCCATCCCTTCCATTTCGTCACTCTCTGCTTCCTGCTGCAGTGTGCTGAGCTGCTTCCCTGCCCTGCCCACTTCCCATTCTGCTCTACCTTGGAGGCAGGTAGCTATAGACTGAAACTTCCCCAAGTTAGGAATCAAAATTAACCTTTTCTCTTTTAATGTGAGTGAGTTTAGCATTTGTTCAGCAACAGGAAAACTGACAAAAAGAGTGTCCACTTTTCTCTGACTGGGCTATATCAGTGAACATAATATCCTTTGGGTTCATTCGTATTTTCACATATGGCACTGTTCCTTTTTTGCTAAAAAAATTTTAATGTTCATTTTAGACTGCTTGGATATTTTGGCATTAGTGAATAATGCTGTAAAGACCATAGGCATACACTACCCATAGGGAACTGGTTCTAGGAACCCTGGGGGAACTAAAGTTTGAGGTTTCACAGGATTCTCATATAAAACAGAATAATATTTTCATATTATCTATGAATATCAGCTTTGTTATGATTTAGACCAAAACGTTTTTACAAACATCACATAGTTTCAGAGGTGGATGAGGAGTTCTTAGTTGAATGTACTTCTGATGTATGATCTCTAGACAGGGTGTGTTCTAGTGTATGGGAGGTCTTTTCTTGTTCCCGACTCCTTTCTCTCTTCCTTATGCAGGGGAGTTGAGCCGCTTGCCTGCAGGATGCCATTCCATCATACTTTTTCTGCCTTCGGGCCAGGCAACCAATGAATGTATCCTCTGAAACCATAACCCAAAATAAAATTCTCCTCTTTTGAGTTGTACCTGACAGATATTTTATTCTCCTACAGGAAACATAACTAATACTGAAAGTTGGTACCTGAGATGTTTGAGCTTTCTGTCATTAGACCTTAGACACCTTTGGAACTGTTTTGTGAAAGGAGTGTAAAAATCTTTGGAAATGCAGGTTAGAAAAGTCTTAGAGTGTTTTAAGTAGAGTTTCTTAGATAATTCTGGTTGGGGATTTAAAAACAAAAAAGGAATGCTGATAAGAATGTAATAAGAATGGAAACATAAAGGCCAGAATCAAGAGGTCTTAGTCCACAGTGAAAACTTTTTCATAAACTGGAATAGAGATTAGGGGTGTGTTTTCTTCTGGGAAAGAACTTGTCTACATTTTATCTATATTTTATGCCTTTGTGACTTAGTTTAAATGTAGCCCTGTATTTAATCTTGTGGAGGATGTTTCACGGCAGCAGCTCAGTGTTCCACCTGAGGCATATGTTCTATGGGAGGATTTTAGCCAGATCTCAAGAAATAAGAGTAGAAATAAAGAAGATCACAATGAGAGGAAAATTTTTCTATTTGACCAAAAAGAAAGCACATGTAAAGTTGGGACTAAAGAGAGTAAGGTTTCTAAAAATAGCAGACTCATTTTTTTTTTTTTTTAAGTCAACTGCTGAGTACAGGAAAAGATCTTGAGGGCATCTCAAAAATTGGCCAGACACCACATATAACAGACTCAAGGGTCTATAAAGGGTAAAATCCTTTGAAATATCTTGCTTTGAGAAGACAGTCCAGGCGTGCCTTGCTTGAAGAGTGACAGGTGTGGAAATATTTCCTGGAATTCAACTATGCAGACACTCAGAGGCCAATGTAGTCTTGATCCAAGGAGACCATTATCTGCTTAGCTGGAAGCAAACTTGTCATCATCCACAAAATCTTGGATGATTTTACCTGATGGTTTACAAACACTGAGAATGTGTGGAGGAGGCTTCTGCTTAAATTTGAAAACATATCCTAGGACAACAGCCTAGGACTGTGGAAGTAAAGCTGAAGGCTCAGTGGAGATCCCAAGAAGTTGGAGTTACCAGGAGTGTGGAACTTCTGCCAAATTAAATCACCACTGATGCATGGAGTCAGACCAGGAGAAATGTCATGTAAACTGCAAAAGTTAAGGCTCTGTAGAGGAGGAGAACCTCCCAATTTTTTCTAAATTCCTATCATGCCAGCACCTGATGACAATGCTGGACATGGAGCTATAAAACTTATTGTTTGTTCCATTCGACTTCAGTCTTACTTTGATCCAACTCATTTTTATTTTCTATTTTTTTTTCTTTTTTAGAACAGGATTGCTTGTTCTATGTCACAGAATATTAGGATTAACATAAAAATCTTTAGAGTGGCTTACAGCTAACCATCTGATTCGATTCTCTGAGGAAATTTTGCACATAGACTTTTCAGCAGTGCTGGAACTCTTAAAACTTTGTCAAATCCTAAAGATGTATTTCTTGTAATGAGATGAACTTGATATTTTTAGGGGACAGAGTTAGAATATCATGATTTAGCTAGGTGTGGTGGCTCACGCCTGTAATCCCAGCATTCGGGAGGCAGAGACAGGAGGATTGCTGAGTTCAAGTCTTGCCTGGACTACGTAGTGAGCTCAGAGCCAGCTTGAATTACAAAGCAAGACCCTGTCTCAAAAAAAAAATATCATGATTTAGATCTTTCCCCTAATATTTCACACATGAAGACTTGGGAATTTTGGAATCTGACTGGACCATGGGGCAATATATTAATCAGTGGACTGATCAATTTATAAATTCATGGCTAAATATGCTTTTCAGTGGAGGGAACTGGTTCAAGGGAGGAGATCACTGGAGTGTGATGTAGAAGGATATATTCTTATCCCGAATTCTTCCCTTGTCTCCTCTGTGAGCCTCATGGATAAAGTGTCTTTCTGCTACCATAACCTTCTGCCACATCATCGCTGTGGTGGAGACATCAGCCATGGGCTCAACTCTCCAAATCAAAGAGTCAAAATAAGATATTCCCCCTTTGGGTTTCTTGAGTAGGCTATCTTGTTCCAGTTAAGAGAAAGTAACTCATACACTCCTTAAAGCTTAAGTCATATTTTCCTTACTTGCAGCACATGGCTAGAAAGGGGTAGCTTTAATATCAAGAATTAGGACTGGTGGAATATATGCTAAGTATAATTTGAATTTTTTGAGGAGACTTTACATATTTCTACTCTGCCATAGCACAGTGGCTATATTACTTTAAATTCTTATTAAAAGTGTGCTAGTGCTTCAATTTCTCCATATCAATACTTATATTATTTTTGTTAATAACCACTCTAACCATCATCTGTTTGTGTTATTATAACAAAATATGAGAGATTAATTTATTTTTAAAGTATTTTTAAATTTTAATTATATTGCTACATTATATATACATATTATGATCACACTAAATGTTGAGAATTTGTACGTGTATAACACAACATAATTCTCATTTTTCCTCTTCTTCTATGCAACCTACAACCCCCCTAACCCATACATACATAAGCTTAGTTTCCTTTTTTGAATTTCACGTTTTTTCTTTTCCCTGGTTATTTACCTTTACATCCTATTTTCCTTTGAATATTTACTATTTCACAATAGCTCTCATACATTCTAGAGCTTATTTACATCTTGGCTCTCATATCAGACAAAAGATATGATATTTACACACCTGTAACTTGTTTATTTCACTTATAAGTATGTCCTTGAGTATAAATGACTTAAAATTATACTTCTTTATGGCAGAGTAATACTCCATTTCATTAAAAGGACCTCTACTCTGCAAACTGCAGCACTCTGATAAAAGGAGATAGAAGAAGATATTAGAAAATGAAATTACACACTTTTTCATGAATAGGGAGAAGTAACATCATCAAAATGGCTATACTCGCACAAATTCTATATAGATTCAATGCAATCCTGATTGAAATCCCAAAAGCATATTTCACAGATCTAAAGGAAATAATCCAAAATTACATCTGGAACCCCAAAAAACCTAAAATAGCAAAATCAATTCTAGGAATCAAGTACATACACAGCAGAGGCTATCATTATCCCCAAATGGAAACTACATGATAAAGCCACTGTGATAAAAACTGCATGGTACTGGTAAAATAGCAGACTTGAAGATAAGTGGAATAGATTAGAAGATCCAGAAACAACTCCGGATGAACTAAGCCTCTTCATCTTTGACAAAGGAGCCAAACATCCTTAAATGGAGGAAAGATAGTCTCTTCTACAAATGGTGCTGTGAAAACTCGACCTTAACTTCCCAAAGACTAAATCTAGATCTATCTCTTTCATTGTAATAAACTCAAACCAAAGTGGTTTAGAGACCTACATGTTACAACAGAAACTCTAAACCTCCTTCAAAACAGGTTAGGTAGAACTCTTGGCAATACTGATTTAGAGAAAGATTTTATGCAGAAAACCTCAGCCACATGGGAAGTAACAGAAGGAATCACCAGCTGGGATCTCATCTTATTAAAAAGCTACTGGAAGGAATAAATATGATTCTGAAAGAAAATAAAAGAGCATGTATAAAGGGGGGAGGAGGGGTGGGTGGGTAGGGATATGGGTAAAAATGAGAATTAACTTGTGTCATATGCTGGTACAAATTCCCCAATGTAATACGTGATTTTGAGATGTATATAAATTGTACCAATAAAGAATTCAATTAAAAAAAGGTACAGCACCAAAAGAGAAACCACCAGCAGAGCCAAAAGACAACCAACAAAATAAGAAAAAAAATATTTACCAGCTGTATCTCAGACAGAGGGCTACTATCTAGAATATGCGAAGAGCTTTAAAAAGTAAGCATTACCCGCCCCTCGCTGGGTGTGGTGCCTCACACCTGTAATCCCAGCACTCGGGTGACAGAGGCAGTGGGATTGCCTGGGCTACATAGTGAGCTCAGGGCCAGGCTGAACTACAATGGGAGACCCTGTCTCAACCCACCCCCCCAATTTAAAGACCCAGTTCAAAAATGGCCATTTGAAATGAATAGATACTTTTCAGAAGAAGAAGTGAAAGCAGCTAAGTAGCATATAAGAAATGTTCAACATCACTCGTCATTCAAGAGATGCAGATGAAAACAAAACTGAAATTCCATCTCACTACACAAAGAATGGTTGCGGTCTGGAAATTAACCAGCAATATATGCTGGAGAGGTTGTGGAAGAGACAGGTCTATTGTTGGTGGGATTATAGACTGGTACAACCTCTATGGAGATTAGTGTGGAGATTCCTCAGAACACTAGGTTTAGAGGTCCCATTTGACCCAACTATTGCCTTTCCAGGGATATATATGAAAGAATTACAAGATTCATATCACAGTGACACATGTGCACCCATGTTTATAGCTGCTCAGTTTGTGATAGCTAAGTCTTGGAAACAACCCAAATGCCCATCAACTCTAGACTAGATACAAAAGGGTTTTGTTTTGTTTTGTTTTTGTTTTTTTAAGTTTTTCTTGGTCATGATTTCAGAAGCTGAGAAAACCAAAATCAAGGTGTTTTATCCATCAGTGCTTGGAAAGAACTGTTCTTTGCTTCCAAGATAGCACTTCCATCCTGCAAACTGCAGGAAGAAGGAATGCTGCTTTTCTTATGAAGCAAGAGGGGAAAATGGGGAGTGAGCCCAGGGGCACTGTGTCTACCTTGCAAGTGTGAGGTTTTGAGTTCTATCCCTGGTACCAGAAAAACAATCAAACAACGAACACCAGAACAAAATAACAAGAGGAAAACAGAAACTCCTTTCAACTTGGAGCCTTTTTATAAGAGTGCTAATCTCACTCAAGAGGATAAATGGCTCAAGTCCGTATCATCATGGAATGAGGTTAAGGTATGAATTGTGAAAGGGAAGTAACTACACAGACAGTAGAATAGGCTGTCTGAACAGGAATGAGGTAATTATTGCATTATGAATTTGATTTTATTCTTCTTTGATAATTATTGACATTGATCATATTTTCATATAGTTTTTGTCCTATGTATAATTTTTTGTTAAAATTTCTATTGAAATTTTGCCTGGTTTTAAATTTGGTTACATAGGCACTGTGATTTAGCTGTAGAGTTCTAGGATTTTTTTTTTTTTTGAGACAGGGTTTCGCTTTGTAGTTCAGGCTGGCCCTGAGCTCACTATGGAGCCCAGGCAAACCTCGAACTCAGCAATCCTCCTGCCTCTGCCTCCCAAGTGCTGGGAATACAGGCCACCATGCCTGGCTCTAGGAATTTTTCTGTATCTCCTATATCACCTACTTTCAGGTACATTGTTTGAAAATAATTATTTCATTATATATAGTGTTTCTTCATTCTTCTGATTAACTGTTGCTTAGTGAAGTGCCTTTTTTAATTGAGAGCAGTCCTATTTGCCTATTTTTACATTTGCCATGATACTTTTGGGGTCATAGCCAAGAAACACTGCCAAAAACAATGCTATGAAGTTACTTTATTATTGTTTTAGTCTTACAGCTGTAGGGTTTATCTTTATGCATTCTGACTTCATTTGCTTTATAGTTTAAGATAATACTTTAATTTTATTATTTTATATCAAGATATATATGTAGTTAAAACATCAATATTCACCTATTAATGAACTTGACCTGAAATCATCTTTGATATTCTTCTGAAAAAATAATTGTGAAAATATCAAGGTATTGATTCAGGTTATATTTTGTTCTAGTCATCAGTCATGCAGTTGATTCAGAAGAACAGAATATATAGAGAGACATTTGCATAAAGTATAACATAATTTGAACTGGCATAATAACAGAACAAGATCAGTAGTTTCATAATAAAAGGCAGCACTCCTAATAAGATTTTAGCGCTCATTATTGGATAAGGCTCTTGAAACACTGGGCAAACTTAAGGTTGGTATATTTTTGTGGAACTGAACAGAATCTACATTTTGAATATTTTCCTATATCACGGAATAGCACTTTATTTGTCTCAGTATTTTTACAAGTAATATTTTTAAAATATTATAACATGTTCAAACAAATTTTAAACAATTATTAAAGAAAAATAAATATGTATATTAACAGTAGTTTTTTTTCCATATTTCTGTACTCTACTAGATTGCCATTCTTTTTTTAATTGAATTATTTATTGGTATAATTTATATACATCTCACAATCACGTATAACATTGGGGAATTTGTACCATTATATGACACAAGTTAATTCTCATTTTTACCCATATGCCTACCACCCACACCTCCCCACTCCCTTTATACATACTCTTTTATTTTCTTTCTATATCATATTTATTCCTCGCCCTCATTACATTCCCACATGAAATTTCCTATGGAAATTTCCCACTCTATAAAAGCTGACCTACTTTCTAGAGCTCATTTGCATCTACAGGGGTTCATGTCAAAGAGAAGATCCGGAATTTGCCTATTTGTGATCTACTGATTTCACTTATTAGTATATCTTCCAAGTGTCTCCATTTGCACCTAAATGGCTTGATCTTGTCATTCTTTATGGAAGAGTAATACTCCATTTTATAAAAAAGCACATCTTTATCCACTCTCCAATTGATGGGCATTTGGGTTGTTTTCAAGGTTGAGCTATCATGAACTGAGCTGCTATGAACAAGGGTGTACATCTGTCTTTCCAATGTGATTTTTAAAATTCTTTTGGGTATATTCCTAGCAGGGGGGATAGTAGGGTCAAATGGGACCCCCTAGTCCTAGTTTTCTGAGAAATCTCCACATGGATCTCCACAATGGTTGCACAAGGATGCAATCCCACCAACAGTGGAGAAGGGTTCCTTTCTCCCCACAGCCATGCCAGTATTTATTGTTGGTTGATTTTGTGATAGTGGCCATTCTTTGTGGATTGAGATGAAATCTCAGTGTTGTTTTCATTTGCATCTCTCAAATGACCAGTGATGTTGAACACTTCTTCATATGCTTCTTGGCTGCTTTGACTTCTGCCTCTGAGAAATGTCTGTTCACTTCAGATGCCCATTTTTGAATAGATTGCCATTCTTGTTTTCTACCAGTGAGGATTCATGAACATGTGCCTGATTTTTGCCTATTTTTAGGATCAATAAAAATGCTTCCAGCTCCGGGCCCGCCGTGCCGTGTTTCCAGCAGACTGGGGAACTTGCGGAGGACGGACCGGACCCAGCAGCTCCAAGCCCGCCGTGCCGTGTTTCCAGCGGACTGGGGAACTTGCGGCGGATGGACCGGACCCAGCAGCTCAGGGCCCGCCGTGCCGTGTTTCCAGCGGACTGGGGAACGAGCGGCGGATGGACTGGACCCAGCAGCTCCGAGCCCACCATGCCGTGGTTCCAGCAAACTGAGTGAGCAGCACACGGACCCGGCAGCAGGGTGCAGTCCATTTCCAGTGGACTGAAGGCCGCCCAGCAGCACACTGTATCCCGGAGCTGTGCAGTGAGGAGTCAGACATAGAGGTAACTCATAAGCTCAAAGTATCCAGTATAGAATCTAACAAAACTTTTTTGTCTTATTTACTGCGTTTAATATTGATATTGGCATTTATTGTATTATGGTAACAAACATGATGTGATTGTTCTGCTCAAATACCTACCATGATGTGTCAGGAGTGAGAACTCTCAAGGGTTATTACAGATTCAAGGAGGACCCCTCAGGAAAGTGCTGCTTCCAAGGGGCCCCAGATAATAGAAAGAGACCTGCAACAAACATTGTCCTGTCATCAGTCAAA
>PVIC010045797.1:0-14456 GCA_004025085.1 Thryonomys swinderianus
TAAGCAAAGCAGCCCTTAAATCACACAAAAATCCAGCTCAGGCTCTACATAGCATTTGGCTTCTGTGAACACTTAAGGAGTCTTACATGTAAATGAATGAAGACTTAGCTGCTCAGCTCTGGGTGGTTTACTTGCAAGATTTACAAAGTGGGTCCCTCTGCCTTTCTCCTTTTCTACTTGCCTTTATGGCCTTAGAAAATATTCATTTTCTCAATATTTGCCCTTTCTTGGGCTTTGTTGACAAACTCTTTTCATCCTGATTGCTCCTTAGCATCTATTGTTGAGAATCATTCAGATCGAATCCTCAAGAAGCCTGGGCCTCTTCTCTTCTAGATATGCTGTTTTTGGGGGCCTGTGTGTGTCCATGTAGCTCATACAAACTGGACATAAAGTAGTGTCTCATTCTTCAGCAGAGCTGAACTCAGTTTATCCCAGAGGTCACAAAACTAACACGCTTATCAGCAAAAAAAGAACAAAACCAAACCACAATCATCTCCTGGGCCAGAGTCCAGAAAACCCTGTCCTAGATAGAGAACTGTCCTCTTCACATTCTTTTTGGTTCAAATATTCTTCCAAAATTTCATAAAATTATTTATTCCTCTGCTTATTTTAATTGACACCTAAAAATTAATCACCAATTTAACTAAACACAAAAGATAGTGCTAACTTATTTCATGCAAAACTTCTGCCATTTGAAAAAGATATGCCATGAAAATTAATGCAATGTTCCATTGGGGCACACCATCATTCATATGAAATATATGAAGAAAACTCTACTTTTAGAGGTAAAACTTTATATTGTTCTTTTATGTTCTTGAGTTTCTATTTCCATCCCATATCCCCCTCAGGCCTTTGTCTTCATATGATCTACTTCAAGCTCTATTAAATACATTCTATTGGGACAAAAGCCTTGTCCTGATCATCCCATCATGTTGCTCTGTCACAAAATGTTTTTATTGCTGCCTGTGGCCATATGATCTACTTGTTAAAATTTTATTTTTGTGTGGAGTTGAGTTACAATTTTTATTAGATGCCTCTGATCAAAACAACCTAAGTTACATAAGTAACCATCATAATTAATTTCTTTGAGATTCAGCTTTTATTGAGACTGAATTAGTCTCAGTGGCTGGATTACACCAGGTGCTAGATGCAGGGCAAGTGTGTTTTTCACCTGTACTTCTGTTCGGCCAGGCGCTCTGCTCTGCATGGTTACCATGGGACCAGGCTTATGGAGGCTTCATCTCAGCATGTACTTCTGGGATCACTGAGACAGGTAAAAGGCAACATGGCAAATGAATCCCTCGCTCTAAGGTCTCTCCCTAGAAATGATACGTGTCACCTGCCCTTCTACCTCATTACCTATCTCAATTCATGTGGCCACATCTGGCTTCAGAGGGCATCTGGGGAAGCACAGAGATCTGTGTGGTCAAAGGAAAGACCTCGAATCTGTGAGTGGCTCTGCATAGTTCAGTGGGGCTTCTCTCCCCTGGAGCATCACAGTTACTAGAATGAGTTGGTTCAAGACTGATGCCATGCATGTTACTGTGTTTGTCCTTACATATGGCAGTTATGAGGAACTTTGATTCCTTGCAATGAGACTAGGAGTTGTCTCCTTACAGTAATGCCATTCAATTCTTTGAACTTCTGAATTATACACTAAAATCTGTCAGGAGATAAAATTAATATGAGAAAAGAATTTACACAAGAGATCTGGCAAATTCAACTCAAAGGTGTTAATCAGCTTTTATTTCCAGTGTTAGATTTGGATAACACCTCCTTCTATGAAATAGAGTGTGTGTTCTGATACGTGAGCAAAGGAAGTGGGTTTAACTGAAAAGAGCTGAGGAAAGCAGAAATAAAGAACAAAAAGCAGATTGGCCATTTCAAAGTTACTTTTCTTGTAAGGTTAAAGGAAAGAGGACTTTCTTTCATGCTGGTTAAAAGTGGCCTATCTGGGTATTTGACTGTTAACTCTATTTCTCTTCTGATGTTTTCCAAGTCAGATAAACATGATAGTTTTTGCCTGGCGGCATGAAACTTTAGCATGAGTGACTCCATATTGATTTGATGTGCTGGGGCCTAGTGTAGGACCTTAGTTCAAATCAATGGCCTCTCATAAATTTTATTTTTAAAAAATCCAATAGAAATCTATCACAACCATTACAATGACCTGAGTGCTGACACTAGTTTTCTTGGAGGCAAAGACTTAGGAACCAAAGTTAAGAGATTCGCAAGATTCGTAACCACAGTCAGAGGCAGTCCCTTTCCTAATGCCCACATTAATACATCAGAGAGCCTTCAGTGACTATGCAACACTATTAAAATCAGTGGCCAAGAGGGGCACCTTTGCTTGGGCAGTGGGGAATCTATTATGTCCTTGTGAAAGGGATGGGGTGGAAAGGGAACCCCAGTGTCCATTACTCGTCTTCGCAGACAGATCAGTTTCGGGAAAGAGACTGGATAGAAGCTGACTATACTGAGGCAAATACATGGCCTTTAAAAATGATCCATCCCTGCATATCCATTAGAATATCCTTGAATTAGCCAGTCTGTGGGCAGCTGAGTTACAATTTACTACCTCAGCCCTGAGAACACACATTTCAGAAGCTTATTTCCCAATGATGGAAGCTAGAAAATCCGCAATGTTTTCCAGCTGATTTGATTCTTGGTGAGGGCTCGTCTCTTGGCTTGCAGTCAACCAACTACCTTCTTTCTGGGTCTTCACACAGGGAGGAGAGAGAAAATAACTAAGATCTCTAATATCTCTTTTTACAGTATAGTTAACTAATCCTATTGGATCAGGGCCCCACCCTCAAAATTTCATTTAACCGTAATTACTTCCTTACTCCAAATACAGCCACACTGAGAGTTAGAGCTTCATCAGGTGAACTGGGGGGAACACAAACATTTAGTCTGTAATATCTTCCCATGTATATTTTTGGACAGCTGTTCAATTTGTCAGAACCACCAGAGAATTTGGCCAGGAATTTGTTAGCGTTGCTATCCGTGAGCAGGATGGAGCACACTGAACCTGATTCCCATCTGTAAGAGGAGCAAGCACCATGAGGGTCTGGCCTAGTGCCCACACAGACCACGGTGTCAAGAGACTATCTGGTCGACCCACAGGAGCCTTCTGTTTCCATCCAGACTGATTCCTTGATCCAATGAGTCTCTTAAGGCCTCTGGGTGTCTTTAAATGTAATAGACTCCCACAGTGGTTTTGTAAATTTCCTTCCTCCTAAGGCCATACTATCCCCATAGGTATTAAATAGCTAGATGAATCTTGGATATCTCTCTCCGATTAGTTTTACTGATAATCCCAGTTTTTAAGATCACTCTTCTGACAACACATGCCTGAATGTGGACCTCGGCTTTGCCATTCCCTAGCAGTGATACCTTAGGCTAATTCCATATTCCTTCTGATAATGTAAAAAATGCAGGTACTATCTGCCTCAAAAGGTTTACTGAAATTATAGTCCTTACCACTACGTTTAGCATTGAGCATTTAATAAATAGTAGCTATAAAAGTATGTTATTAGCATTGTTTCATATAAAATGAACTCAGAGGAATTAAATAGTTGAAATTTACATGCATGCTAAAGGTTAAACACTGGCTTTCATATAAACTCCACTCTCCCTGGGTCCCTCTGGCATGGAACGGTTTGCCATCCTTGGGGATGCTCTGATATGTTTTCTTCTTCAGTGAAAATGCCCATGTTTCTGTGAAATAAGGATTTTGAGTGCATCCCTGATGTTTGCCTGAGTTGAAATTCTATGGGGCAGAGAAGAACGAACTCAAGACTGAGAGTCCTGTGAGCTGGGAGGTCACAGGGATCCTACAATACAAAGGGGACAGTTTAGTGCATTCAGTAGAAAAGCTTTGAAGTCTTAAGTCAGCGTTCTCCTGTTTCTCATTCAGCCCATGGTCTGGCCTCTACCTTTGCTTTCTCTCACCTCTTCTGTTGCACTAATCAGCTGTATCTTTCAAATCCATACTATCTTCCCCTCCCACTCTCCAAACCACAGAATTACTTGTTTTGTTGCCCTGGAAACAGCTCCTGTTCACCCACTAGAAGGGTTTTATTGATTTCTCTGCCTCTTTCAACCTCTCCTTAAAAACAAAAAACAACCTCATCAAATGAAAATCCTGCCTTTGTCACAACTATTCCTTGAAAAACTTTAAAACACTGTTTCTCTGTGGTAATGAAAGAACCTAGTCTTTGTGCACTGTTTCTTGTACCTATAACCAAATTCAAGACTGTCTCTGCTTGATTTTGTTGGCTTCTAGTACAGTGATTGAACTATTGTTAGTGTGTTTACATCAATTCTAAAGTTTGTTGTATCGCCTGTTCTGTCTCGGCTGATAGCTTCACACAGACATGCATGAATTAACTCTGTTCATACAGGACCTGGCACATTGAGGAATTCCTCATTTCAAGTGCTGAGCTACTCACGTCAAGTTATATTTAATATAGTAAAATTCTGCCAGAGTGGAGTCTAACTTCAGGCCCAATATTTAATCATGTCAGCTTTGAAGAATCTCAGAGTAACTATACTTTGTACCTAGGAGTGTTTTCAGAGATTGCTGGAGCCTTATTTTTTATAAAACAACTTCATCAAGAAAGGAAACTATTTGATAGTCAAAAGCTACTTTCTGGGTTGTTTTTTTTTTTTTTTTTTTTTTTTGAGACAGGGTCTCTCTTTGTAGTTCAGCTGGCCCTGAACTCACTATGTAGCCCAGGCAAGCCTTGAACTCAGCAATCCTCCTGCCTCTGCCTCCGGAGTGCTGGGATGACAGGTGTGAGCCACCACACCCTGGCACTGTGGTATGTGGTATTGATTGCTGGTGGGTGTGAGTCACCACGCCCAGCATTGTATGTGGTCGCCGGGATCAAACTCAGGACCTTGCACTTGCAAGGCAGGCTCCGGAACCACTGAGCTAAATCTCCGGCCCTACTTTCTGTTTTTAACAGGAAATAGCAAATCACTCTAAAAGATGACTGACTGATAAAAATGCACGCACACATCTATCTCTAGGATAATCACCAGTAGCAGGAGCACTGAGCACACCTGCTCCACAGCTCTTGGCTGGGCAGCTGTCCCGGTCTGTTCCCTTCAGCGCCTGTGTAGCCCGAGGGAGAGGCAACCTAAACGCTGCTGTGCACCCCCCACACACAAGGTGCATCCACCACCACCTCTCCCCAGGACAGACATCTGTGCCCTGGAGGGACTGGGGCAGGAAGTGTGGCTCTGTACACCAGGAAGCTGTCCTGTCGAAGCTCTTCTCCTCTGGGTCCTGACACCCCAGCTGTGAACTTCTCCCTGCTCATCTCTGAGACCTTTTCAGCTCTACGCAGCTTGAATGTTATTTCTCATTTGACTCACTGTTCATCCCGTTTCTCCAGACACTTTATGTTCTAGTTTCTAAGGGACAGAGCAGCTGTGTGAGGGGCATCTTCACCTTACTCCTTCCTCAGTCCGGCTGGTTCTTCACATCTTGTTTTCTACTTAAGAGCAGGCCAAGGGAGAGCACCTTAGGGTTACTGAAGGAAACACACACAATAAACCAAAGCAGGCCTGATGGCACATGCCTGTCATTCAGCTACTCAGGGAGCAGAGCTGCAGGATCACTTGAGGCGGGAGTTCAAGGCCAGCCTGGGCAACAGTGAGACTGTGTCTCAAGAAAACCCCCAAGTCTAAATAACAACAAAACCAGTATCACTTCAAAATATAACTGCATGCCGGGCATGGTGGTTCATGCTGTCATCCCAGCACTCGGGAGGCAGAGGCAGGAGGATGGCTGAGTTCGAGGCTTGCCTGGGCTTCATAGTGAGCTCAGGGCCAGCCTGGACTACAAAGTGAGGCCCTGTCTCAAAAAAAAAAAAAAAAAAAAACTGCCAAATGACTTTTATAATTGTGATAATAATAGAAATGAGACTGCTCACAATTCCTAGTCTAGTCCTTTTATCATTTAAGGGGGAAACTGAGGCCAGAGATACTAGAGGACTTGCCTAAAATTACCGAGATAGTGGCAGAGAGAACCAGTTTTTAAATCCATGTTTTCAGGCTGGTATTATTTTGAAAACACTACAACTTTTCTGTAAGGACTCAGCCAGATTAACCATAATTTACCTAGGCTTTTAGTGTATTAATGAAAATTGTACAGTGCTGTTACCTATACCAGGAAGACTTTAATATCTAAAATGAAACCTTGGATTTCTCAAAGAATTCAGAAGAGAACGTTTCTTGGTCATTCCAGATAGTTGGTAACATTACCAAATTGAAGAAGTAGCTTAGCAGCAATGTTTGCTCTAGGTCACTGTGTAATAAAGTAATAAATCACTAACCAATCAAATTGTGTCACTCCTAGCTGAAAAACTGCTACCAGAACTCATTTTTTTTCCTGGACAGACTGGCAAGAAATGCCAAGGATGCTATCCCTAGCATACAGTGGAAGATATTTCACTTCACAGCCCCTCGGTGCTTATTATTTCTTCCCAGTTGCAGATGCCAGCAGCTTCTTTTAATTAACTTAAATCTTCACGTGTCACATTGTGTCTGAACCTCGGGGGCTCTGGAAGGAGCTGAAAATGGGAATCAAATAACCAGGCTTCCTATAGGACAGTATTTGCAATTTAGGTCCCTTTTGTACAGGAGAAAGGATCTTGTAGGAGAATGTGCTGTGTCTACCACTAGAGGGCACTTGGACACTTGCTTTAGAACCCACAATTCTTTGGCCTCTGCAGTTGGAATCATCTCTATCTTTACAACTACAAATAAGTAAAATTTCGTTTTGCCTTTAATGAAATGCTCTACCTGTACACCACCACCATTCCAAAATCCTGAACAAGTATTAGTTGATGATGAGGATACTTACAATAGATTCTAGGCAATGAAAAGAAAACTGATACAGGTTTTAGTGACCATTGGTGGACAGAAGTCTAAAGGTATAGGTCAAAGCAGGACCTGGAAGAGCTGGTACCTTTCTGGTTGTCTGCTTTATCAGGAAAGTCTCAGGTTAATAGTATGAATTTATCAGGTAGGATTCATGACAGGATTAAATTCCATCTAACGGAGGTATGTGGCTGGCACTCACAGGTAAAGTCAGACCCTGCTATGAAGGAAAGGCACACCCCCCTCACACACACTGGATTTAAATATCTCTGTCTCTGTTTATATCTGTGTGTTGTATCTATTTCTATATCTATGTCCCTTGGAGTAGAAGGTTCAGAAGAATGTGGGTGAAATAGGTCACGAAAACACCATAGAGAAGAAAAAAGGACAATAATATATTTGGAAGGATGTAATGTTACCAATATTTTCCCTGATCCAGTATTCTAGATGTCATTTCATCAAAAACACCTACAGTCAGGACTAAACGTTATCAGAAGTAAACGTGAGTTAATGTTTCTTGCAACAGGCAGAAGGGGCAACTACTGGAGAGGAGGGGAGTTACAGTCATACGCAGGAGTATATACTTAATAGGAAACTGGGACAAACTCTCCACACAAAACATTAAAAACTTGGGTTGGAACTTCTGGAGACTAAGCATAAAGTATCTCTGAGCTCTGCAAAATAAGTCTGTCCTCATAGGGTGGCAGTGGACTTCCGCCTCTTCACCCCCCACCCCCACTGCCACCCCAATGCCTTCTCTCCGCCCCTTCCTGTCTCTGGAATGCACACCCCATTCGTCCCTGACCTCTTTGGCTCCAAGAACAATTTATCCACTTAGAAAAGTTTCACCTTAGATTCCCTTTGACAAAAATTCCAGGCCTCATCTGAGACGGTAGTCACTGTGACTCATTTTGGGGTCACCTCCTCTCAGTTCATCTTGTTGTTAATCTCCTCAGAGCCCGTTTTCGCGGGGGGTCATCTTCTAGTCTCCAAGCTTGTTTCTCAGTTATTTGGTGCCACTTTTATAAGTCAGAGGGCACTTGCTCTTTGTGTTCTTTCCTAAGCCCAGAAGAAGATTTTCTTGTGTGTGTGTGTGTGTGTGTTGAGACAGGGTCTGGCTTTGTAGTTTAGGCTGGTCTTCGGTTCACTGTGCAGCCCAGGCAAGCCTCAAACTCAGCAATCCTCCTGCCTCTGCCTCCCGAGTGCTGGGATTACAGGTTTGAGCCAACATACCCAGCATTGTGGTGTATGGTACTGACTGCTGGTGGGCGTGAGTCACCACACCTGGTATTGTTGTATGTGGTTACCGGGGATCGAACCAGGGATCTTGCGCTTGTTAAGCAGGCACTAGAACCACTGAGCTAAATCTCTGGCCCAAAAGAGGAATTTTCATATAAAACAGCATGATTTGGGGTTTGAAGTAAACCTAAGTGGTCTCTAGCCTATTCTCCTACTGAAGTGTTACTGTTGAATAAGAAGCTCATTGGCTATTAGGATCTTATCAGTCTTCTAAGTGTCTTTTGAGAGATGTTGAAAATAAAATTATTACAAACATTCATGAACAAGTTTTTGCATGGACATACATTTTCTTTTCTCTGGGATAAACATTCAGGAGTATAATGGTTGGGCCATGTGATGTTTGCGTATTTAGTTTCTTTTGTTTTAAGGAGAAGTTTATTTTAACATACATTATGGTCCATGGTTGGCCAGCTGCAGGGCAGACTTGGCAGGCAAACCAGCACAGTGGAACAAAGGTGCTTACATCATGGTGGTCAGGAAGCAGGAAGGCGTGTTTAGTTTTTCAGGAAGACATCAAACTTTTCCAGAGTGAAACATATCCAAAGTTTACCATTTCCCATTGCCTGCAATTGTGCATGAGCATTTCTCCACACCTTCAATGGCACTTTCTGCTCTTTCTACTTTTTACTTTAGTTATTCTGATGGGTACATAATGTTCTCACTGTAGCTTTTATTTGTATTTCCCTAATGGCTAATGTCGAACAAAATTTCAAGTGCTTATTTGCCATCTGTATGTCCTCTTCAGCAAAATGTCTGTTCATGTATCTGTCTACTTTCTAATCTTTTTTTTTAATTGTCATAGAAGCTGGAAGTGTCTTTATATATTTTAGATATTAGTCCTTTGTCAGACTTTTTGGTTTGCCATATATATCTTACATAATGCTAAATAAAAAATAAGGAGGCCATTGTTTTGGGCTAAGCTCCTGTATTCTCAGGCTAAAAATCAAAACAGTCACTTGTGTTAAAATTCCACCACATCAAGCTTAAACTAAGCTGTTTATATAACCTTTTAAGAATTGAGGATTAGAGAGATGATAATCAAATGTTCCAAACCGCCAGGTTTCAATTGGCATGATAACAAATATCCCTTCATCTTAATCTGCACCCACAGTTAACTGAAGTAACCTGTTGCTCAACAATCAGTTATTTTCCTATTGTTCTGCCTCCCTGTTACAAGGGAAGTAATTCTTAAATGACCAATGCACTTTAGGTTTTTTTCCCTGCATTTTTAAGCCTTTGTTTGTAAAATTAAATTATTCTGTTTAGCTCAAGCTCTACTCTACAGAACAAAGTGTTGCTCAATTCTAGGATGGGAAATAAAGCCAATTAAAATAGTCAAACTAAATTGTTACAATTTTGTCTTTTGGTGATATAATGTATCCAGCAAAAGTGAGAACAAAAGTATACCTTATCCATCTCCCCTAATTATTCCACCTTTCTCATCTTTTAAATGTGGAAGATGGTCTGTATTGGTGATGGAGAACTTCTTAGGGACAAGGGTCTAAACTGCAACTCCAAACCCACTTATTCATCACAAAATGGCAACACTGCAATTTAAACCTGATACTGAGGTTTCCATTTAGAAAAAAATAACTCATACATTCATATTTTCGTCTTAACAGAAAACCAAATAACACATATGCCACAGGTTCACTCCCACTGGTCTATCCTGTTCTGTAAAGATTTTTTTTCAGCTCTAAAAAAATTCAGTTGCTCTACAATATATTAAATCCCTGTTTGACCTTTATGTGGTTTTTCTGGGGCATGTTAAAGCAAATAAAGAGGCCATTAGCCTGAGGTTCTGTCTGCACTCGGAGGTGTAACACAAGCAAATCAAAACTTAACTTGGAGGCATTTCTTGTAACTGACTTTAAAAAACAAAACCCTGACTGGATGAGTTATTGTACATCCATAATCCCAGCTACCAGGAGGCTTTAGTCTGTCGGTGGGAAATAGTCTTCGACAACACAGAGAGACCCCTCTCGTCTCAAATCAAAACTCCCAAATGACACAAACATTCAAACCAACCGAGACAAAACAACATCTTCAGCCAATCACAAATAGCCAGCCAGCACCTTGGTTGTGTCTCTCGGGGCCTGTGGGAAGCGATCTGGGAAATCTCCACTGTGCGGCCTGGAGAAACCAGCGCTGGGAGCCGCCCTAGCCAAAAGCTAGGAGATCTGCACTTTAAATGGCGCCGCCCGCTTCCCAGTTGAACTGCAACCTCATCCAGGTTGCTGCCTCAGGATGCCTTAACAGGAGAGGTCGGAGGTAAACCACCTCCTCGGCCAAAGGTCCTCCCCTGTGTCCCCTCAGTTAAAAATTTGCTGCTCTTTCCTTAGTGATTAAGTTGATCAATAAACTCTATTGTGATGCACGGAGGATAAAGATATTCTTGTCTCTCCACCGCTTGTTTTAATGATCTGATAGACTAAGAATGGCAAAAAAAAAAAGTAACCTTCAAAAAAGAGACGATAAGAAAGTTACATTTAAAAAAAACTAATTATAGACAGGGTATAAAGTTTAAATCACTACTTCTGTTTTTTGGTCATGCTTAGGCTCTGACAGGGGCCCCTTACCTAATCATCATCCCTCACTAAGGCAGATGTCTAGCTGTAGCCAATCTGTAATTTCTGAACATGGCTTCCATACTCAGTGTATAAAAGCTCACTGCCAAGCAGGGGCAGGGTCTGGTTGTGCACGTGTGTAATTCTGGTACTGTGGAAGGCTGAGGCAGGAATATTACAAGGTTGAGCTCAGCCTGGGCATGTCAGAGATTTAGTGAGACCCTGCCTTAAAAAAGCAGGAGACTGGGCTCCGTTTCTAGTACCAAAAAAAACAAACAAACTCACGTGACACGACCAGGATGGGAATGTTAAGGTAGAGCGTACAAATCTCCCTTCTGGTGTCGAGTGATACTCATCAGTTTTGCTTCAAGAGTCTGTTCGGTTCAGTATTTTTTCTCCCGGGGATCATAATCACTGTTCCACAGACACGTTTGCTAGTCGTGGCTTTACCACATACCCACCCAGCCGCGCGTGGGTTCTGCTTGCTTGGGGAGAAACAAAGTCCAGCCCTGGAGACGGCATCAACCCTCACTTCAGCATCTTCGCTGTTGAGAGGGAGGCGGTGACTACTCTGGGCGACCACGGACGGTCCGGGGACAGCTGGGAGACACTGACCTGGGGGTAAAACATACTTCATAAAGAAACATGGGCTTTATCGTTCCCAAGACATTTTTTTGTGACCTGAAGGTGCTTATTCCAGTCCTGCCAGTGAACACTGACGTGAGCAGATTCCCAGAGCTCTTCGTCACTGTGTGTTTGGGTTCAGATGGCTTCTCGGCCTTTTGACTAATATCAAGTGTATGTTTGAGTTCATATCCTGAATAAGGCTTTTTCAGTCTTAAAAACTGGTTACATTGCTCAAATTTAATGCAAGCAATTGTTGTTCATTTCTCACGTACCCCAGTATAGTATGTGAAGGGTTAACCATCCCAACAGCTGCACCCCAGCTCCTCAGGCTCTCTCCGCACACATGGGCCCTTTCCGCCCTCTCCAGCCTGTTTCTTGCAGAAACATCCTCACGCCTTTTCTTTCCTCCCTGTTCCCACGACTTCATTCAGTTACTTACCAATGAGTGCTTTTTAAAACATTAAAACAAATTAGATGAAGCTTTTTATCCTGGTTATCTAAGCATTAATATTGAAGCAGAAAATAATTACTTTGTACTTCTCTGTGTCTCCCACTTGTTTTTCATAGGGAGGGATTTTTCAGTACAATACAGTTGCAGTTATTCTTTTACCGGAGCTCTAATTCACACGTCATAAAACAGCATGGAAAGGCGCACAGTTGAGCGACTTTTAGAGCACTCAAGGTGTTGTGAAGTTCGTGGAGGGACTCAGGCCGTGTGCCAAGGCTTGGAGAGTAGGATGTGAACCCGGGCATCTTGCAATGCCACTCCTCAGGACAGAGGGATAGGAGCAGGTGCACATGACCAGTACAGTTCCGGGAGGCTGTGACCACTTCCATGTGGTCCATCCCGGGAGCAGCGCGTCTTCAATGGCACTGCACTGGCGTCACTCAGTCGGTGACGTGTGCCCTGCTCTCTGTCAGTGGCAGCCCCAGGGCCAGTGGGCCCCTACTGGTTGTCCCTTCTGAATGCCACACCCCAGGGCTCACTCCCGGCTCACACTGACCCCCACTGTGAACACTTCCTGCCCAGCCGAGCTCCTTTCCGCTGAGACCTCACATTGCGAGACGCACTGCGTGTTTGCCGGAAGGAAGTCTGATCGCCCGCTGCCAGGGAATCCCAATCTTGAACCTCATTTATAAGTCTGTGGTGCCTGAACTCTCAGAAGCTTGCATTATCAATAGTTTCTTCCAAAGGCTCCTTAAAAGGTCCTCTCGGGAAAAACTTGGTATAGGAAGGAGGGGCACGAAAATAAAATTCAACTTCCTTTATATTTCCATAAAGTTACTGAAGCCAAGAAGTTAGCTCAATGGAATAATTACAAAAGCACACACACAGAAAACCAGTCATTTCTAGCATTTTTACTCACATATCAGAATAATTTTGACTTAATCTGTATCCTATTGTGTATTTTTTTTTTTTTTGAGACAGAGTCTCGCTTTGTAGTTCAGACTGGCTCTGAGCTCACTATGTAGTCCAGGCAAGCCTTGAACTCAGCAATCCTCCTGTCTCTGCCTCCCGAGTGCTGGGATTATAGGCGTGAGCCACCACGCCCGGCACTGTGGTATGTGGTATTGATTGCTGGTGGGCGTGAGTCTCCACACCCAGCATTGTATGTGGTTACCAGGGATTGAACTCAGGACCTTGAGCTTGCAAGGCAGGCGCCGGAACCACTGAGCTAACCCTCCGGCCCCCTATTGTGTATTTTTTAGACTGACATCTGAAAGTTTCATCATAGTTTTTAAGTTGCTGGAAAAGATTAAATGTCTAGTACATTAAGAATAGTGCAATTTAAGAATATAATGGTAACATCATTTTTTAATCATATCCTTTAAAAATTAAATTCTTTTAAAAATGAGCATACATTTTAGATTGTTCCTTTTCTTCTTAAAATTGTATTTCAGTTGTACTTCCCCAAAGAATTAGTCTGTGTAATAATACATATTATATTTGAGGCTCTTATTGATCACTATATTATATTCTTCCTCATCCACAAAACCAACGTTGTAAAGTTCTTAAATTTTTTTTTATTTTATTTTTTTTTTTTTGAGACAGGGTCTCGCTTTGTAGTTCAGGCTAGCTCTGAGCTCACTACATAGCCTAGGCAAGCCTCGAACTCAGCAATCCTCCTATCTCTGCCTCCCAAGGGCTGGGATTACAGGCGTGAGCCACCACATCCGGCACTGTGGTATGTGGTATTGATGGCTGGTGGGCATGAGTCTCCACGCCCAGCATTATATGTTGTTACCGAGGGATCAAACTCAGGACCTTGTGCTTGCGAGGCAGGCGCCAGAACCCCTGAGCTAACCCTCTGGCCTTGTAAAGTTCTTATAACTAAAGGTTAAGGGGATTAAAACTAAATCTGGCTGGGTGTGGTGGTGCACACCTTCTCAGAACTGGAGTGGCTGAAGTGGGAGGATTACTGAGAGTTTGAGGCCAGCCTTGGCTACACAGTGAGTTCAAGGGCAGGTTAGACCACATAGCAAAACCCTGTCTCAAAATAATGTCTGTATATAATACAATTGGTTCACACAATCCCCACAGTTTTATGTATCTATAAATGATAATTACATTTAAAAACTAAATCTTGTTAGAAGTTTATCTATTAATAAGGTGTATATCCCCCACCTCTGGTTAGTTGATATATCTTTGAATGTTACTTAATGCTAAACGTGTTACTTAATGTTAAACACGCATTCTTATCCTATTTTTATTTTTATAACTGAGTATACTTCCACAATGAGATAATAATTAGATGAGAAGTCAAAGTCTTATTTTAGGAACACAATACAAGATCTACCTTTCTGGCAGGTTGAAGGAAAGGAGTGTGAATCAGGCCTGATATTTGCTATACCTGTGCAGTGACTAGCACGGAGCTGCTGGGCCTGGGACCTGGGAGAGGCCTGCGCCACATGGCTTGGCCCCACCTGAACTGCACTTACATGCTGACTTCGCATGAGACCATCATACAAGACTCAGGCCTGGAATCTGCATCTACGCAGTAAGTGCTGGGGTTGTGCTGGGACTTATGCAGAGGCCTAAGGGCCAATGATATCAGGAAGATGACCCAG
>PVIC010045798.1:0-14475 GCA_004025085.1 Thryonomys swinderianus
TCCAGCATTGTGGTATGTGGTGTTGATTATTGATGGGCGTGTCTCCATGCCCAGCATTATATGTGGTTACCAGGGATCGAACTCAGGACCTTGCACTTGCAAGGCAGGTGCCGGAACCAATGAGCTAACCCTCCGGCCCATGTGTCTGCTTTTAATGGGATTGTTTTAATAATTTTTCTCAGCATATTTAATTTTGGTGTATAAAAAGCTAATGATTTCTATATGTTGATTTTGTATCTTAATTTACTGAATTCATTTATCAATTCTAGTATTTTTTATAGGATCTTTGGGGTTTTCTTTGTAGACAGTCACTGCAAACAAGAGAGATTCAGTTTCTTCGCTTCCTTCTTAAATTAGTCCATTAAAGAATACAGTAGGTGAATGTGTTATTAACAACAGGGACACAGCTGAATGCAAGACACTGAGGTCTTGACCTGGAAGGACTTCTTGTCTGTGGCTTCTACCCTGTGCTTGCTCTCTACCTTTTCTCTGTTATGACTTTCCACCAGGCCACTTCTGCCTTAGAGCTGGCTGACCACGCACTGAAAATATGAACCTGAATAAATCTGGCCTTTTAGAAGCTGTGGGTGTAGGTGTTTTATCCTAGCCATAGGAATGTAGCAAAGATAGTTACTTTTGAAAAGTATAAATGTGTGCTTCTCATTTTGGTTATTTTCACAGTTGATTGCATATTCATTATTCATTTCTTCCTGTCTTATTTATCTTTTTAGTTTGGGAGTTTAGGGTAATCTTTTACTATTTTTCTCTTTCTCTTTTGTGTTTCTGCTTTTGTGGTGGTATTTATCCTTTAATAACCTTTCATGGTGGTGGTCATCTTTCACTACTGGATATGGGAATCCTGCTAAGAAATCTACTGTTAATCTGATAGGATGGCCCTTACATGTGGCCATGTTTTTCTCTTGTCCATTTTAAATTGTTTCCTAGTCTTGGAATTTTGACAATTTAGATATAATATGCCATGCTGAAAATCTTTTTCTTTTTTTTTTTTGCCATGTCTAATTTGAATTCCCTACATGTTCTACATGTAAATATATGTGTCTTTCTAAATACTAGGGAATTTTCTAACATGTAGTATTTCACTGGATAGGCTTTCTGTGCCAGTAAACTTTTATGTTCTCACTATTAGATGTTCCAGTGATGTATTTGTTCACCTAACGATATCTCACAGATCATGAATCTTTGTTATTATTTCTTATTTTTCATCTAAATAGATTATTTCAAAAGTCCTGTCTGTAACCTTAGATATTCTTTTTTTCTGCTTGATGTAGTTGGTTGGTGAAGCTCTTATTAGCATTTTTATTTGACTCCCTGAGCTAAGACATTTCCCAAAGTTTTGTTTTATTCACTTTCAGAATCTCTAACTTGCTAACCTCTCAAACATGCCTTGTGTTGTGCTGCTAATTTTGCTTAACTGTATCTTTATCCCTTGAAACCTCACAGGTATTTTTTAATTGCTCTGGTAAATTATTTATCAAAACTTGTTTATTTGGAGTTGTTGATAGAGAGTTATGAGCTTTTAGTGGTGTCCTTTATCTTATTTTTTTCATATTATTTTTGTTTTTATTCCAAAATTTTCACATTTAGCTGATTGGGTATTTTTACCACTTTTTTATTTATTTATTTATTTTTCTATAGTGGGAACTGAACTGAAGACCTTTACACTGAGTTATGTCCCCTTTGCCTTGCAACAATTATTATTATTATTATTATTTTGAGACAGGGTCTTGTTTTATGTCACTAAGTTGCATTAGGCTTACCTCAAACTTATAGACCTGCCTCAGTCTGTCTTCCATACTGTTAGGATTCTAAGCATGTATCATCATACCTTTTTATCAATGTTAAAGGGTAGTTTTCTTAATAGAGTGCGTTCTCCTGAAGATATGTCTTCAGTGTTAGGTTGGTAAATTTAGTTCCAACTGGTCACTGTAATATGATCTTCCTGCGGCCTCCTTGGATGTGATTAGTGAGCTTGGGCACAATGTGTCCTTGGTCAGAGTCTCCACAGGCCATGTAGGAATACTTTAGTAGTTCAAGTAGATGTGGCTAACAACAGAGTTTGTGAGGTTCACCTACAATTGGAGTGAAAATCTTAGTGGGCGATAGAGGTTTTCTCATGTGCTACTGACCCTGCCTCCATTACTTGCACTGTCCTTGCTCGCTGTCTCTGCAGCTAGAAGCACTTGTCATCTGTCCAGGCAGAGGTGCAGGCCCAAGTCCTCCACAAGAGCCAGGGGCAGGAACTATAACACCCGACCTGCACCAGGCACCTGTTCTTGACATTAGTGTGTGATCAGACGAGCTGCAGGTGACTAGAGCTGGCCCCCAGGTAAGCACTGTGGCACCAAACACTGTTGTACTTCCTTCTGCTGCTACCGGGGAAGTGTCCGTCTACCCCTGCCCCAGGTCTCACGTACCCAGGTGTGTGATGATGGCCGGGTCTCATTCCTCTCATTCTTTCAGATGAAGTCCCACAGAAGCCAGGGGCAGTGGAGCCTGACTGAAGATGGACAAAAGTGGCTCTTGGCTACTACATGCTGGATGATGATAGAAAGTGTTTTCCAAATGAAGGTTACTCCTCAGATTTCAAGGTCTTCTCAGTGGACACCAAGCCTGTGAAGATGACAGAGCTTCCCAGTAGGTTTTGCCAACACCTCCACTGACAGAGCAGGCTGGAAGTCTATCTTTTACCTTTATCTCTGCAGAAAAAGGGAAATTCTCCTACTTCCAACTGTGAAGTCCAGGTGGAAAATGCTGCAGTGTTTTGTTTCTCTTCCTATCACTTTGTCCTGTGTCTCTGAATCTTATGAGGCTTTAGTCTCTTTCTTGCTAATTCATAGTTTTCTTCCATGGTCACTTACTTTGAAATCCAGCTATTCATCTATTACTTTCTCTCTTTTTTGTGCTGAGTCCTGGGTGTTTCTCTTTGGTCATCTTTAAATCTCCTGTCTTCACTATATGTTATGATGTTAAGCCCCATTCTTGTTACTAGATTATACAACTATTGATATGCTATAAATGGAAAACATTCAAAGGAATACAGGGTTGGTTGTCTGTGTTAACCTCTGTAATTTATTTGTAAGGAGATGGGGAATGAAAGAGAAGATGGAATCATCATTGGGTAAGCTCATGTGTATGTCTGAGGCCTTTATGCTCCTGAATGTTAGGAATGTCAGCTACTGAGCTACTGAGCTTTAATTTCTGGGCTCTTCTCTGATCTCACAAAAGTTTCCAAAAGTATCCTTTATTCAGTCACTAGTAAGTTCATGATTCTGTGGCCTGACCTTCTGTCTCTAATTCAAGGCAATTGTAAAGGGCCATCCCAGTTGGATAGATTATTATGGGATTGGCTCAGGCTTCTCTTGTAGATTTCTTTCTTCCTAAACCTTTCTTCTGCTCTTTAATATGTACTGTTTCCCATAAATAAAGCATCTGCATGTAACTCTCAACTTCAGAGTCTGTTTCCTGGGAAACCTATCATACCACATTTGCTATTATCAAATATTGGAAAAATTGGGAAGACATTTTCATCAAATAGGTCTAAAACAAAGTCCAAAATCAGTCTCTCATATGTTTTAAAGTTTTTCTTCTCCAAATAACCAATTTCTATAAGGACAAGCGGAGAAAGAATATGGAGTACTGGGCAGCTAGGGAACAAGGAACTTACCTCAATTTTATGTATCATATAGTACAACCTAGAAGTTCTGTGAATAATTCATGAGCTGATTCCTCATTGATTGTGATAGATGTAATGTAGATCAGTCTGAAAATATTATATGTATTAGTTCAGTTTCTATTGCTAATAGAACAATACCACAGAGTACTCAAATTTTAAAGACATTTTTTTTTCACTCATAGTTTTCATCCAAAGTTGACCCTACAGCTAATGATGTGATGTATCGGCAGTTGTGAGGTGCTACAGGGAACCAGTAAACTCTATGTCTAGTCTGCCTGCCTGTCTGTCTGTCTCTCTTTCTCTTTCTCTCCTTTCCCCCTCTCTTCTTACAAGCCACCTGTGCTCAATTATGGGGCCACTATTATCATGACCTCTTATAACCAATACCCAGGGGCCCCATTTCTAAATACCTCAAAGAGATTAAATTTTATGTAAGTTTCAGATAGGACAAAGCACATATAAACCATGGCATTCTACCCATGGCCCTCTGAATTTCATAGTTTATCTTTTTTTTTCACATACAACTTGCAATCATTCCTTCCAAACAGACCCAAAGTCTTACATTATTGCCACATTCATTTAAAATTCAAAGTCTGAGGTTGTATCTGATCTTCAAGGCATACTCTTAGCTGTGAACCTATAAAATCAAAACATGTATTTACTTCTAGCATAATACGTAGGACAAGTTGAGGGTTAACATTTCCACCCAAAATATGAGAAAAAGGCAAATGGAAAGCAGTAACAAGTTAAAACCAAGTCATAAAGTCAATAGCTAAAACATCAAATCTTAAAACCCATGTCCAGCACCCTCTGCAAACTGCTATGGAAAATAAGTCCTCCAAATCCTCAAGGCCTAAGGCTTTGCTGGTGATAGCCACGTGGTTCTCACCTTGCCCTGGCTGAGCACGCTGCCTACAGCTCCTTCGCGTTGTGAGGGGTTGACTGCTCCACCTTCTAGGGATCTCTGTTGCAGTTCTACCGCCGTAGCTCCAGGGTCTTCTCTGGGGCTCTGACCAGAAACACTGACTCTACAGCAGACAACTGTTTAGTATCAAGTCAGCATAAGGCCATGCTCTTGCATTCTGCATATCCACAGGACCAATACCATAGGGACGTTACTGAGGAAAACTGGTGGTGCAAACAGTGCCTGGACCCATTTCTGTGGCTGCTTTGTGGAGCCATCACCAGATGAAAACAGAGGGACAAATCCCAAAGGTGCACTCAGGTTTCACTCCTAAAACAACTGCCCGGGAAGTTCTCTGAAACTGCAATGAGAAGAACATTCTGGAAGATATAGTTGAACGTTTTTGTTTTTGTTTTTGTTTCAATTCTTCTGGAAATTAATACTCCATCACTAAAACTCTTTCTTGGCAAAAATTATACATTTGTTCAATTTTTTTTTGGTGATACCAGGGATTGAACTCAGGCCCTTGTGCTTCCAGGGTAGGTGCGGTACTGCTTGAGCTAAATCCCCAGCCCTTGTTCAATATTTTTTACAAGGCTGTCAATTTCTCAAAATTTTCTTTCTTTTCCTCTAGAATTGTCACTGAAAACAGCCCAAACACCTACCTGAGCACTTCTTTGTTTCAAAAACTTCATCCACCAGTAAAACTAGTTCAACACTTTTAAATTTGGCCTTTTCTGCTGTGCTAGCCCACTGACACGATGGTGACAGATCCTTTCCAGTGGTGTGATGGAGTAACAAAAGCAACCTTTTCTCTCACTTCCAATCAGATGCTTATTTCCATGGGAGGCCACTCCCCTCAAGACTCCCCTTGTCTTCTGAGGCTTCCTCTGCATTTTCTATAACTCTCCATTGTCACCAATGTAGTCTTCCTCTGTCCTGGTCCATCCAACTCTTCTTGCCTTTGCCTGTAGCACAGTTCCAAAGCTGCTTTCACGCTTTCAGGGATGGTTGAGTAATAACCTCATTCTGCAATAACCATATGCTGTGTTGATGACCTTTCAGTGAGCAAAGTGAAACACATGAAACTCGATACCTCCAAAGAAAACAGGCTTGTTTAGCTCACAGTAATAGAAGTGCAGGGGCCTGGTGTGGCTTGTGCTCTGCTTGATGAACATTTGCATGGCTGTTTCTACAACCAGGGCACACGTGGTAGGTGCTCACATTGCCAGAGAGGTAGTCAAAGAGGCTAGGAAGGAGTCAAACTTGAGCTTTTCATAACCATTCTCCCATGAGAAAACTCAGAGGTCCATAAGAGCTACCTAAATCTCTTCCAAGGTTACCCTCCAGTGACCTAAGGATCTCCCACTGGATTCCACCATTGGAAGGTCCCTGGCCTCTCAACATCACCACACTGGGACCAAGATACCAACACAAGAAGCTTATGAGACACATTCAATAAATTTCCAAGCCACTCACTATATCACCTCACACTCTACATGTGCACACTCCACATGAGCACAGTCAGGTCATGTGCTCAGAGAACGTGATATGCCTTGGAACCTCACAATGCCCAAAGCAAAATGGCAGGAGTCAAGGGAAACTGTGGATTAGCACAATACCCAGACAATGCCCAGTAAACAAGGTAGAATCTAGTGTTACTTCCCATCATTCTTAGCTACCTGGAGAGATAATTGTCTCTCTTGTCAAGTACTAGCTCACGTAGGGGCCGTTGTATAGACAGTTGTGTCTGCGCCACAACAGTAATATATCAATAAAAAATGATCAATCACTTACCATATCCCCTCTTACCAGTGCATGAGCTCTACAAGAAAGAGCCCAGTCACCAAAAGAATTATTGACAGTAATAGTCCAGAAGCAGAAAACATAAAGTAAATGTCTCTGTGTACTTTTCTCTTTTTTTTTTTTTTTTTTTTAATTCTAGGGATGAATCCAGGGCCTAGTGCATGTTAGGCCAGTCCTTCACTACTGTGTTACATTCTGTACCTTTTAGTTTTTATTCATTTAATGTTGAGAAGCGTTTTTAGTAAGTTCTCTAGTTTTTCCTTGAACTACCAATTTTCCTGCTTCTGTCTTTTGAATAGGTAGAGATTTAAGGTAGGAGTTACCATGCCTGCAGCTTAAGTAAATGGTTAAATTGATTAAATTCTTTTGGTTGCAAGGGATCAGTAAACTAAAGTTTATTAGATATCCAAATAAACTAAGAAACTCAAAAAATATTTTTTAATTTTTATAAAATTATAATAATAAACCCATGATATGATTATATGAATACCATTTTGGTTTTTTGTTTGTTTGTTTGTTTGTTTGTTTGTTTGTTTGAGACAGGGTCTCACTCTGTAGTTCAGGCTGGCTCTGAGCTCACTATGTAGCCCAAGCAAGCCTCGAACTCAGCAATCCTCCCATCTCTGCCTCCCGAGTGCTGGGATGACAGGCGTGAGCCACCACGCCCAGCACTGTGGTATGCTGTATTGATTGCTGGGGGGCATGAGTCTCTATGCCCAACATTGTATGTGGTTACTGGGGATCGAACTCTGGACCTTGCACTTGCGAGGCAGGCACCGGAACCGCTGAGTGAATACCATTTTAATTAAGAATATTTTCTAACCAAAAAATTGTTAAGAAGAATGGAATATCTACTTTTCAAGTTTAATCTTTTGCAACATGTTATATTAAAGTATAAAGAAAAATTTCCCTCTGGAAAATACATAATTAGAAAAAAGGGGATAGTTTAATAGCCTTTTCAGTCAATGGTCAGATATTCTTCTTTGATAATATATCACAACCTAAAGTGCTAGTTTCTTAAGGCTAGTTGAAGTATGGAATCCAAAATCCTATTGTGAACTACTATACTCAAAATTGACTAATTTCCTTGTAAATGTACGTTTTACTCATGTTTTTGTTATACATTCATGATTAATAAAATATTGACTCACAGAGTAATATTCATTTCCCACATTGACACATTTTTCTTATATTACAAAAAATTATTTAAAAAAACATTATACATGTCTCTACCCATCTCAACAGAAAAGTAAGCATTGAGAAACAGTGTAAGTTCTAAATTTTCACAGATTTCACTGTTGACTTTTCCTTGAATATCAGACTTCTTTTTCATTGCCAACGAATATTGCTTTACTTCCTTGGAATGACAAGTTTCCCTTGTTCATCTCTAATGGAACATGTGCCAAATAGCCGAGCAGACACCCAAGTTTGTCTGCCAATCACTCTTTCAAGTAACAATGATGCTCCGTGGAAAATGCAACATGTTCAGCTCACAACTTAATCATCCAAGTGCTTTCTCCTTAAAGAACCTACCTGCTTCAGTGACGTTATTTTAGAAGCTGCTTATTTCACCACGCTAAATATTTTAAAAGTATAGTAATGATTTAACTGAATTAATAATTTTTACTATTGAATCAGCAACATCTTGTGTTGAATGAAATCAAGACTATTTTTGTGTCAATAATTGTTCTTCATGCAAAATGAACAATGACTGTTGCTGTGGTCTGGTGCCACAGCCTTAACTCTTGCAAGGACAATAGTCTTTCTATCTTCCATTGATACAAAAATTATCACAACGGAAGTAACGGATATTTAAAAACAGTTTGAACCTGGTAGACTCCTGAAAATATCTCAACTATGTGCTGGGTTACCTGGGACACACTTTGAGATCTGGATCTGGTCCTAGCCAGTACTTTGGTGGCATGGACACAGTTAGAATTTTGTGTCTTGGGCCAGAGATTTAGCTCAGTGTTTCTGGTTCCTGCCTGGCAAGGACCAGGTCCTTGATTTCGATCCCCGGTAACCACATACAATAACACAGGACATGGTGACTCACACCCACTGGCAATCAGTACCACATACCACAAATGCTGGGCTTGGTGGCTCATGCCTGTCATCCCAGTACTCGGGAGGCAGAGACAGGAGGATTGCTGAGTTTGAGGCTTGCCTGGGCTACATAGTAAGACTGTCTCAAAAACAAACAAACAAAAAAAGAAAGAAAAAGAAAACAAGAAAAGAATTTTGTGTCTCAGCAGGGCCTATGAGAAGGTAGAGATTCCAACCCCAATTACTCTTTTCTGTCTGTTCATTATTTTTTCTCCTAAATCACAAGAACAAAATGGTCTGAATGTAGAAATCTAAGGAAAATGTGTTCTGCGCATGTAAACATGGCCCCACACACTGTAACAAGTCTTATAAAACACATCCTTTAAGCCTTTATTCATCACTCCCATATGTAAAAGGGGCAAACGAAACTCCATGGAAGCCTCAGTCTTACTGGTCAAGTAGATGGGCATTGTGTTCAAGTATTAAGGGCCTTGAAGGAAAATGACTTCATCAATTTCTTTCGTAGTTTTTCTGTGTAGTACATTTTTCTTCCCCAACATGTTTTCTTGTTATCAATCAGAAATCTAAGGCTGCAGTATAAATGTTCCTTCTCATGCCCTCATTAAATCACGTGAAACAGCTAGTTAGAGTGCTCATTAGAATAGCCGGCTCTGTATTTAAATGGATTATGAGTCACCCTTCAGCCTATTGCTCCTTCAGGCTAAACAATCCTACTTATTAACCTTTCCTCTAAGCCTTTATTTTCTTACTCTTTTATCATTTTTGCTACTCTGTGTTAGACTATTTCCAGTTTTGCCACATTTCTCTTAAAGTGTGTTGAGGATGCAACTAGATACCTTCCTTTAAGAAGGTCTTCAGTAATGGCAATAGAGGACAAAAATATGACTTGCTGGACTTGACAAGTCATATTTCTGTTAATATAGTACCATTTAGGTTTTTAATCAACAAGCCTGTTCTGCTGACTGTGATTCGGTGGTGAGTCTGTAGCCCCAGACTTTCTGTTGTAGTTGTGCTTAAGCAAGCAGCTCCTGCCTTTAATCTCCTGGTTTTGTTTCTGACTCCTCAGGGTCATGTCTTGCTCTTGTCCTACTTACTCTCCCAGAGCTTTTCTTGCCAATTCCCCTAATTTATCAAGCTCACACCGAACTCTTCCGGGTTCCCAAGATGTAAGCAATATCACCACTTAATGTCACTCACACACGCTCCCAGTCCCATCATTCCAGACATGGATTTAGAAATGCTGCTTGATTTTGGGCATATGATTTTCTAGCTAGAGAAGAGAGTGCAAGAGCTAAAACAGGCCTCCTGCACAAACCACCTTTCTGCTTTTGCACTCTTCAGAAAGCACAGAAGTACCTGTGTGCCACCAAATATAGAAAGGAGTGAATCTCAGGGTTTTTTTTTTTTAATGTATTAGAAATCTTACAACTTGAAGGAGTGTTTAGGTAGGACTAATCCATGATATAAGAAAATATGATTACTTCTAGAAATCAGAAATTTATATTTTTTCTCACAGTAAACCTCAGAGGTGCAAACAGCTCAAAGGTCAAAGTCTGGACCACATGTTGACTAAGAAGCTGGACTTTTTCCCCGCTTGCTATTTTACCATCCCCTAGGTTGTTGTCCTCGCCTGAATGTGACGACAACACTGCGCTAAAGTGCCTCTTGTCAAAGGAGGAAATGAACATGTATCTTAAGTCACAGGATTAACAAATAATGTGTCACTTCCACTCAAATTCCTTCTGCAGGAACCTAATTACCTGTGTGGGAGGCTGGAAAGGTATTCATTTCAATGGCCAAGCCTAATATACCCAGTGTTATCCAGCCGGTTGTAATGAAAAATGTCCCTTCTCTACTGATCATAAAGTTAATTTAAAGAAGTTAATTTCTGTCTAGAAAGCAAGCCAAATCTCATGACCAAACATAGTCTGCTCCTATAGAAAGAATTAGCCAGCACTTTCCTTCTATGTGCATTATGTGTAACTTGCATATGCTTGGAAGCCCAACCTAATGTTCACGTAAGGTGATTTCATGTACATGTAAATATTTGAGTGGAACCACAGAGAAGCAAACTGTGAGACCCAATACAGGTAAATGGAATCTTGTCTATTTCTCTTAACCCACATCTGAGCACCTGAGATCCTACTGTGTCATTGGGAAGTTTTTATGTAAGTAGTAATTTTGGAGTAGTTCTGAATAACTGCAAATGATGTTCTACTTATGATCAAGTGATTTCTGTTGTGCTTTTCTGGCAGAAGACAGATGTCTCCATATGATTGGAAACATATGCAGAAATAACTAATAACTCTATTAAACATGTTAATAGAATCTGACTCTGTGAATATACGATCTGTAATGAAGTCTTGGTATTTTTGTGTTAATCTTCAAAGGATCTCTGTGCTAATTACCAGTTCATCCACACCACCAGTGACAAACCGCAACTCAAATATGAACAGTTTGCCTAGTGATACTAGTATAACCATCAAACCCAAAGCTCATGGTTTTTCCATTGTGTGGTGTTTTCCCTCCTTGGTTTCTATCTGGGCCTCTGTTTTGACTGTGTTTTCCACAGAGCCAGAACATAATTTACTGAGGACAGCATTGCCAAGTCAGAGCATATTTATGACACAAAATTGCCCAACAATTTAATACTCTTTTCAGAGATGATGGAAGTCTCCAGGGACTTATGTTTTTGTTGTTGTTGTTTCTCTTTCCACTCCAGTTTTAAACCTGTTGAAAATTATTCGACTTCCAAGCATTACAACCCTTGAGGGTGAATGAGACCCCAGAAATGGACCTGGTGTGTTGTGTCTGCCCTTGAAGACAAAGCGTCTCCTTTCTTACTTTCTGCCTGAGGAACCAAGGTGTGTTCTGCTGTTTCAGTCCTCTACAAAATTAGAGGACTGAATTTGCTACTCCCAATGTCCCTTTGATAAGTTAAGGCTGATAAAGGGTTAACCCCCCCCCGTGATGTCTTAATATTCCCCTAAAAAGACCAATTCTAATGGTGTAGAAATAAATACTACTTCACTTATCCCCATTCTCCCTTCAGTGGCCAGAACCTTCATGTGGAAATAACAAAAGGAATGATGAGGTTTTGGATGTGTTTCCCATAGACTGATGGCTGGTTTTTGATTACATAAAACAAGTACATTAGCTATAGTTACCAAAACCGGAAGGACCTCATAATTGAATGAGAACCACCAATCCCACTACGGACTGTGTGGAGGAGCTGTGTGGACTAGTGGTCCATAGCTGCTGAAGATGGATTTTCAGACATCTTTTAGAAATATGCTTGGCCTCTTGTTTGAACCCCTTCTGATATAAATGACTGTCCATGTTTATTTTTATAATTTGGCAGTCTGATTTTTGTTTCGCTGTTCTCTGCTTTGATTTTCTCTCTTAAGGTTGTTAAGTCCCAATGAACATGTTACAGCTACTCTCCAGCTCACACTGGCTGAGGCATATTTGAATATGTTCCCTCGCTATCTTCTTCCCATCTGACTGGCTCACCTAATTACATGGTAAGTCACTGATTCTATGACACAGAAAGAAAAGTCTTCCTGAGGTAGTCAACTGATGCTTTAATTTCACTTGGGGAAAGCTTATCAAAGGAGACAGGAGCCCTAAATGCAGCAGATATTTGATGCTGATAGTAAGCTTATATTGTTGCCGTAGCAACCTTGTCATTAAGGATGTTTCAGCTTTTCCTATTAACCTCTATTTTCAGAGGTTTATAACTTCTTGGTGAAAATTACCTCCAGGCTAAAATTTGGCATATGTGATCTCAGATTTGCCAGGTGTCAGTGAATACATACATATATAGTATCCATTTTCTCAAAGAAAACCTGGTGAATTTCCAAATGAATTATCTCTTTTCTCATAGGATACAAATTCATTTCATTTAGTATGAACTTGATTATGTTGAAAAGATGCTTATGCAGCACAACTAAGCACTTATAAGGTCTAGTGTTTGCTCTTGCTCTCTTTCCTTTTCCTCATTGGTTGGCATGGTCGCACCGATCTACCTAAAAACATCTCTCCTAGTCACCTGCCTGACTCAAAATTAGTTTTGAACTCACCTAAATAGAGGCAGTTAGCAATGGACTCGCTGTGCATCTGAAATTCATAGTTTTTATCAATGCACAGAGAAGAGAAAGGAAATGTAGAACACGGTTTGGAGGCAGTGCAAACAGCAGGGGCTAAAATTGGAATCCACCTTCTCCCTCTCCTTCTCTTCCAGTGTCTAACGGGGCCACAGTTTTCCATGAGCTCAGTAACATTTCTTCAGTTTCCTAAGGACTAGAAAATGATCGTACTCTCACCCCTGTTCTAGAATCGGGCAACACCGTAGTTGAAGATTGGCTTTTTTTTTTAATGTGCAAGAAAATTTCTTAATAAACTTTCCAATCTTCTAATTTTTCCTAACATTTCCTTTTGAAGAATTTTAAACTCCAAGAAAAGTTGATAGACTAATAGGGCAAACATTTACATTCTGCCCACATTAGCCAAGTGTTAACGGTTAACTAAATAAATTGACGGTTGCTTTAACCAATTATTAACATTCAGGGCCAAATGTTTTAATTAGTATTTCATGGGAAAAGGATAGTCTCTATATAGCCACACAACAATAATTGTCCCCAGGAAATTTAACATTAATACTATTATCTAAAATAATTCTGCAATGAATGTCCTCAATTATCCCACTTAGAAACTGTTTAACTTTGTTAGACATTTAGGATCCAATGTATTACATTTACTTGTGCTACAGTGTCCTTAATTTCAAACTGTCCTGTGATTTGACATTTTTTAGTTAATTTTTATTTTAATTTTTTAAAAATGTGTATTTTTATCCATGCTGCACAATTCATCTGACAGCATTTAAGTACATAAACCATGGCCTACTTTTATTTTCCTTCATTTGAAAAGGTTCCTGCAAACTTACATTTATATACCAAAGAGTATGTGTTTTTTAATTTTAATAATTTGATGGATAATTTTAAATACCATTTATCTCACCACTGTTGTGTTCTTGAGACTTTTTCTTCCATAACCACCATAAATAGTGTTTCTAATTATTTTAATATTTCTATCTTTGATGGATTCAATGTGATTTTTGCATTTTAAGAGTTCTGATGTTATTGAGATTATTTTATCTATCACCCATTTTGCTATGTCCATTCATGAATTTCCTCTTTATATCTTCAGCTTAATTTCCTAATAGAATTTTTATGTCTGGCTCACAAATTTGGAAGGGAGCTTTGTGCACTATAAATATGAATCTGCCTTGTTTTGGATTATAAAATTTAAAGTTGATGACATTATTTATAGTGTCACCTGTCATTTAAAAGACTTTAAAACATTTTATGTAATCAAACATATGTTTGCTGGAAAGCCTCTATATTACCAGATGTAGGAAGCAGTTATCCATCAGCTTGGGAATTTGTATGTGATCTCTTAAATTATTGTGCACAATATTTATTTTTTCATATTTTGAAGACTGTTGCTCAAGTTATAATTAATTATTTGTTTGTTTGTTTTTATTTTTATTTTTCATGGTGCCAGGGATCAAACCCAGGCCCTTGTGTGTCCAAGGTTGGTGAGTACCACTTGAGCTAAATCCCCTGCCCTAATTTAATTTAATTTTATAAGGTACCACATTATTACACATATATAATACCATTTTTTCCTAACAGGTGAATAGTCAAATAATAATTTGTCAGTGTCTAGGACTATTGGGTGATGTATCTGGCTTTCAAAAGTCTGTAGCTATATTCTATCCTGTAACATGCCACGTTGGAGCTGAAAAATCTGATGACTGACTGATTCTTTTGGCTTTCTCATAAACTCACCTTTTCTTCTTTGAAGTATGTAACATGTTCTCACTACTTTTTTTTTTTTTTTTTTTTTTTTTTTTTTTTTTTTTTTTTTTTTTTTTTTTTTTTTTTTTTTTTTTTTTTTTTTTTTTTTTTTTTTTTTTTTTTTTTTTTTTTTTTTTTTTTTT
>PVIC010045799.1:0-14482 GCA_004025085.1 Thryonomys swinderianus
AAAAAAAAAAAGAAGAAGTAACTGTGCTCTTTAAGGACAACACCCCTCTAGACCACTTTGATTGGAGCAAGGTGGTCACCTGATTACAAATAGCCAGTCAGAACCTTCTCCTAGGGTTTTTAAAGTGAATTTCAGCCAACCAATTCTTGTCTAGTGGTAAACATAACAAGAAGATGCAACACTGTCAACGGTCTGCTTCTGCCATGTGTAGGGAGAAAACAGGTCTGTGTTGAGAGAGGATGAGGCTGATACCCAGAGCACAGGACGGTCTAAAATATAGAGTTCCCCCTGGTGTCTGGGGCTCTGCACCTTCCTAAGCTTGATCCTTCAGCTTCCCCTGTGTCTTGGCACAGTGCTTGACACACGGGAGAGGGCAAACAGATGTGAGCCTGCCCTGTGACTCACCTTCATCGATGCAAAATACACCTGAATATTATGGAACCTGCAGACTGTCTCCTCATCCGCCTGCAACTGGGACTTAGAGGTGGTTGTCAGTGACAGCAGGTCACTGGAACTGATGTGACATAGAACCAGGACAGAGGACTCCATCATGGTGGCCCGATTAGATTCAGAACAGGGAGAAGAAGAGGAGAAAAAGGGCTGCTTGTGTGCATCTCTGTGCCTAGCGGCCAAAGTATTATTAAACAACACATCTGAATCCCCATCCAGACTGAGCAGCTTAGAAAGACAAAAACCCAGCTCTGTTCTTCTCTCTAAATCTGGAAGTTTGGCCAGGATTCCGATCTGGGAGAACAGGACCAACTGTTATCTGGAGAGTCAGGGCTCTGACCAACATAATGTTCCCTGGAAACCTGGGCCAGAGTTCAGTCTGGTGAAGTTCCGAGTCCTCCCTTTGGAGCCTGACATCTTCCACAGCCACCCGCCAGGTGTGACTTAGGAAATGTGCTTTATCTCTCTAAGCTTCAGGTTCTAGAGGTATCGTGGGGGGATCACACTCCCTGCTTCATAGGAATGATATCAATATTGATTAAAATAATTTCTGTAGGAGGAAGGGCCTAGTCCAGTGGCTGCACAGAAGAAATGACTTGTGGGAAATCATCACAATGCCTAACATCTGCCACTGAGGACTCATATTATTCATTCAAGAAATATTTGCTGAGTACCTGCCATGTCCCAGAGTGGTAAGCAGAAAAGACAAGGCTCTTATGGTGCCAGCCTCCAGGAAGCAGCTTTTTTTAAGTGAGTTATTTGTGCCGGCTATCTAGGTAACGGTGGTATCCAAAGATTCACACTTCGGATCTTGCGTTACCCAATGCCTTTGTGTGATGAAAGTGGGTCTGTTTATGGCTTCTTGGTTTCAACAGCACTGCTTGTGAGGATTCCATGTTTATTTCTTACATTTCTCCTGTCAAACTCTTGTGAAAGAGAGCCAGCCACATGTATACGCACCCGTCCCTCCAACACGTGAATACCACCTGCCTGTCTTTGGCTCCTGGGAGCACCTATACACGATCTGAGAACAAAGAGCAGGCCACAAACTGTGCAGACTGAAGTTATGTTTAGCCAGGAAGACCAGTAACTGATGAGAATTTATCCTGGCTCTCTTAAGGCAGAATAAATCCATTCCAGTTTCCATAAATCAGTATCAGAAAACAGCCCTAGGAGTAATGATGTACCTATTAATGGAGAGAGGCTGGGGAGGACCACAGCGGGACAGAGGGCAGAGTCTAAGCTCTAGGAAGCTGCCAAGTCGGTCTGCCCCTGCGGAGGTGAAGCCTGAAGGCGTGAAGAGCCGCTCTGCTCTCTCCTCACCGACCTCTCGCATCGCGACACTGAACGCCCTCGGGATCTTCTCTTGTCTTAAATCGCTGACATTTCCCCCCTGATTATAAAGGTCATATATATTTATTTTTAACACTTCAAAGAATCTCACTTGCCTTCTTCTATGATAACAGAGGACTGATTTTTTTTCCTTAGACTGACATATCACTGAGGTGGTCATAATTAAGAAAACCAGTCTCCCAGTCTCCCATACAGCAGGATACCCGAAGAATCAACAGCATGAAGATAGGAGGCGTCAAACTGAGAATGTCAGAGAGTAATGGAAGCACAAGTGTCCCCCCCATACTTGGGCTCGAACTCAGGACTTTGTGCTTGCCAGGCAGATGGGGCACCACTGAGTTATATTTCCAACTCAGGCGTGTGCTCTTAATGGCTTTGTTCTCACCTAGTAAGACTGAGGGTATATGACAACCAACTAGTAAACTATATGCCCAGTCTTCAAGCTGCTGTTGGTTGGGTTTTCTGTTACTTCCATCTATAGTCTTAACTGATATGAATATGCTAAAACAGAAAATGATGGTTCCTACGCGAACCAGGAGTCTGGAACCCCTAGAAGCTGGACAGACACCAGCTTCTGGCCTATTAGGAACCAGGCCACACAGCAGGTAAGCAAGCAAAGTTTTATCTACACTAACAGCCTTTCCCCGTCACTCTCATTACCACCTGAGCTTTGCTGCCTGTCAGATCGGTGGTAACTTAGATTCTCACAGATGTGAGGGATCTAGGTTGCACACTCTTTGTGAAAATGTAACGGTTGATGATCTGAGGTGGAGCTGAGGCGGTGATGCTGACCCTAGGGAGTGACTGCAAATGCAGATTAACATTGAGAGGTTTGACTGCACAGAGAGCATAATAAATCAATCGCCTGCAGACTTGTATCAAAACCCAGGGGCTGGGAATTTAGCTCAAGTGGTACCGCGCCAACCTTGGGAGCACAAGGGCCTGAGTTCGATCCCCAGTACCGCAAAAAAAAAAAAAAAAAAAAAAAAAAAATCAAAACCCTACCAGCGAATGGAAAGTAGCAGTTAAACTGTACCTGATGGAAGGATGCAGAGTGGTGAGTGAGGTGATATACAGCTGCATCTGGTGGCAGGTATTAAATAAGAATCCAACACTTATTTTAGTCCGATGTAGCCCACCTATTTTCTTTACCACTTCTATCTGCATCTCTTTCCTGCACTGCATATTTTTTCTCAGTCACAGTTTTGATAAGCTCACAACATAACCCTAGCCAAAATGAATAAAAAACAAATGTCACAAGACAGTTCCTTTGAAAAAGGAGAGATACCCAGTGAGGAGATGGCAAAAGAATCTAAGACTCCCAACAAAAACAAAGCTGCGTTTAAAAGAAAATGCCACAAGTCCCACTTAAATTATGGACTCACTGCAACTTGTAATTCATATTCTCCAGTTCTGCTTAGTATACTAGCTGGGTGATTGGTTATCCAACAAGGGTATGAAACCTTCAAAACTGCTTCATCATATATAGACCAAGCACCTGGCATTAAAAGATGAGTCTCTGGAGTTTTTCAAAAGTAAAATAATATGTGAACGTGAAGAACAGAAGGAATTATTGAAAGCCACCACCTTATCAAATGTGGACTGATAGCATCATTTTTAGTCAAAGACCACACTGCTAAAGCTAAGATGTCCTCTTCCGTTGGCCGAGAATTGACCCAGTCTGCTGCTGAGGACTTTTGTAGGGAACTTTTTGGACAGGCTGCAATTCAAAACATGACACCTGATCTTTTTTGGCTAATATAACTAGAAGAATTTATGATATAACAGAGGACATTGAGGCACAATTACAGAGGATCCACAATCCAGGTTGCTGAGTCTACTAATGTTGAAAAAGAGGAAACAATGCTCATTTTTATTGGATAGATTTTTTTTCAAGAAGATGTGCATGCAGATATGTTACGTGCATTTTTTTTTTTTTTTTTTGCCAACCAACACCACAGCTGCAGAACCATTCAAGTGTTTGAATGATTACATAGCAGGAAAATGGAATTGATCATTTTGTGTTGGTGTAGGCATGGATGGAACGTGGGCCATGATTGGTTGGCTTTCTCTACAGGTTTGATTATTTGGGTCAAAGAAGCCAACTCCTAAATTTGAGTCTCCACACTGTGTCATCCCTGGAGAAAGCTGGCTGGTTGAAAAAATGTCAACTGAATTTAACAACATTTTTCAGGATGTGAGTAAAATTATAAATTGGCCGTACTGGCATATGCCTTTCATTCCAGCACATAGCAGTTCATGAAAGAGGGCCATCATGAGTTCAAGGGCAGCTTGGACTACATTGTAAGAGCCTATCTCAAAAAAACAAAAATTATCAACCATATTAAAGTACATGCCCTTAACTCACATCTGTTTGTGAAGCTCTGTGAGGAGATGGATACAGCAGAAACTTTCCCTTCTACACAGAAGTGACATGGTTTTCTAAAGGTTGATCACTGGCTAGTTTTTGAATTATGAGAGCTACTCCAGAGATTTCTTTTAGTAAGAGTCACCACTCGCAGCACATGTCAGTCACACAGGATGGGTTACCACACTTGCTTACTCACATGAGATATTTAACCTACTCAATAAAGTCAATCTGTCCTTTCAGGAGAGAATGACAACTGTGTTCAAATCACAAATAAAGTGGCTGCAATCAAAGCTAAACTGGAATTATGGAGTGATGAGTGAATATTGAGATTTTGACATCACCAAAGTTTTGTTTGTTTGTTTTTGTACCAAGGATTGAACTCAAGACCTTGCACTTATAAGACAGGTGGCAGAACCACTAAGTGAAATCCTCAGCCCTCAGAAATTGTGAAATGGACTAATCCAGGGCCTTCTTTCTCCCAGCTGTGACATGCTCACTTGTCTCAGCATTCAGAAGTATTTAACCATTACCTCCCAACCACCAAAGACTTCAGAACTGGAAAGGAAAGAACTCTCAACCCATTTGCGAATAAGCTAAGTGAATAGACTTTACCCATGCTAGAAAAGGATCTACTGCATGCTAAATCAGCAGAGGACATTAAGCAAGACAGTGACCTGTTTTCCTTTATTGTTATTATTTTTTAATGATCACTCTGCTTTTTTCCATTGTTTGAGGGCAAAGCTAAGATACCAGTAAGGTAGTTATTGGAGTGGTCCAAGCCAGATAATTTGGATTGGAGTAGGGTCTACGAAAATATTAAAAATATAGAAAATAAGAGATATCTTAAAAGTATATTTGAGACAACTTTGAATCTTCACACATTTTGGATTAAAGTCAAAGCAGAATATCCTGAGTTTGTCTTCTGTCCCCCTAGATATAACCATCTAGTTGCAGGAAAACAAGCTCAGTGTCCAATTGATTCTGCATTATGGTGAATTGTACAATTACTTCATTATATATTACAATAATATAATAATAGGAATAAAGTGCACAATAAGTGTAATGTGCTTGAATTAACCAAACCATCCTCCCAAACTCTGGTCCATGGAAAAAGTGTCTTGCACAAAACCAGTCCCCAGTGCCAAAAATGTTGTGTGCCATTGGTACAAACTATCCCCACAACAAAACTTTTATTCAGAGTTAATGTTTGGTATATATATATTTTTGAGTTTGGTATATATATTTTTATGCACATCTGAATACATACAAACACAAATATGTATATATATAAAACACAAATATACACATATAAAACATATGTGATATGTATATATAAAACACACGCATATATATAAAATAGATTGGTTCATAAAATAAATGCATTCTGTTCTATAACTTGTTTATTACTTAACAAATACCATGGTACTCATATATTTCTGTTAGCCCAGTTTTTATAGTAACTAGTCTTCTATTGCTAGATATTTAAACTATATCCAATATTTCCTCATTATGAACAGTGCTGGGATAATTATCTTTGAACATACATCTGTGTGCACTTGCTGATTGTTTACTTTGGATAAATTATTAGACATGGCCAAAGAATAACACATTAAATGTTGACACATCCTTTACAAAAATATCCACTGAGGGGCTGTGATGTGAGAAGTAGTTTTGGTTTTTTTTTTTTTTTTTTTTTTTTTTTTTGAGACAGGGTCTCGCTTTGTAGTTCAGGCTGACTCTGAGCTCACTATGTAGCCCAGGCAAGCCTCGAACTCAGCAATACTCCTGTCTCTGCCTCTTGAGTGCTGGGATTACAGGTGTGAGCCACCACGCCCAGCTGTGAGAAGTAGTTATGCGTGGTGAACCAAACAGCTATGAACCCTGCCTGGGACACAGCTTTTGGTTTGATAGGAAGATGGACAGTCAAATGGATAAATAAATGGTTAATAGTTGCTGTTTTAGTTGAGATCTGAAATATCTCCCTGAAGTCTTCTGCTTTTGGAGGCGAGACTTAGTCAGGAGAGAGAGGATACTAGAAGCAAAACCTGGAAGGATATATTCTCATCCCACACTCCCCATTCCCACTGGCTGCTGTACACTGAGCAGCTTTCCTCCATTAAACCCCTCCCTCCTGCAGTTTCTGTCTTAGAGTCAGAAGACCATGGACTGAACCCTCTAAAACTGTGAGCCAAGATAAACCTCCCCTCCATTAAGTTGTAGGTGTCAGGTATGTCATCCCAGAAATTGGAAGCTGACTAGTGCAGTTGCAAATTGTAATGAGAGAAAAGCAGGAAAAGATCTAATGCAGTATGGAAACAGGGACCTATTTATAGAGATGACCAGTGGAGTTATCCAAGGAATTACATTTAAGCTGAGAGCTTGAGGATGTTAAGAGCCCAGGTTCTGTAATGACAAAGAAGTACTATGAGAAAATTACCCAGAGAAGAAATCTTTGCTATTTAAAGATCTGAAAAGAAGCCAATGTGGTTAGAGCAGTTGATAACAGTATGAAGGAACAGGCTAGTTCCGAAGAGCAGGAGCCCTTGTCAGGCATGCTGGAGCACTGGAATTTTATTTTATTTCATTTCACAGAAAGTCATCAGAGGGCATTAAGCAAGAGAGTGACCTGTTTCATTTTATTATTATTATTTTTTAATGATCACTCTGGTTGCTCTTTTCCATTGTTTGGATGGGGGCAAAGCTAGGAGACCAGTAAGGAAGTTATTGGAATGGTCCAAGCCAGATAATTTGGATTGGAGTAGGGTATATGGGAATATACAAATTTGTACATCCTGTTAGTATTAGAATATGCAAATATAGCAATGAATACAAAAGCATTTATAAATGGGACTTAATATCTGATAAAAGTGTATATTCCTACACTTGTGGCTCATAGTTTTGTTTACTGAAGCTTTACATTATATTTAATATCTGTTAGAGCAATATTCCATTTCATCATTTAAAAATTTTCTTGGGTATTTCCTTATTTCTATCAAGAGAAGCTTGTGTGTGTGTGTGTGTGTGTGTGTGTGTGTGAGTGGCTGTGGTACGGGGGAGCTAAATCCCCATCCCCAAGAGAAGTTTTAAAATAATTTTGTGGGTCAGAGGGTTAGCTCAGTGGTTCTGGCACCTGCCTCGCAAGCGCAAGGTTCTGAATTCGATCCCCGGTAACCACATACAATGCTGGGTGTGGAGACTCACGCCCACCAGCCATCAATACCACATACCACAGTGCCAGGCGTGGTGGCTCACGCCTGTCATCCCAGCACTTGGGAGGCAGGGACAGGAGGATTGCTGAGTTCGTGGCGGCTTGCCTGGGCACCATAGTGAGCTCAGGGCCAGCCTGAACTACAAAGCGAGACCCTGTCTCAAAAAAAACACAAAAATATTTGTCATGTTCCATCCCACTCCACCCTCTAAATCATACAGGTTCTTTGATATAGATTTATAAATTAAGTTGGGAAGATACTTTTGCAATGTTGAGTCTTTTTGTCCAAAGATCTTCCCATTTAGAAGGTGTTTTTATGTAAAATACTATAATTTTTCTCCTGGGGACTTTGCTATTTTTTGTTTAGAATATGGTGTATAATATTACTGATAATTTGGATATACCTTTTTCATCACATTTTCTAAATGAATATCATTGGTATTTGGTGTTATATATGAGTGACCCTATAAGTACTGCTTCTCCTTCCTTCTTCAGAGATTAGAACAAATTAGTGCCTTACTTTTCTTGGTGTGGAGACAAAATACCTGACACCCAAAGTTAAAGGAGAGAAGTTTTATTTGGCTCCCAGTTTGTAGGGGTTTCAGTTCATAGTTGACTGGCTCCAAGGCAGGGTGGCATGGCAGAGGGGCACTGCAGATGAGCAGCAGTGCACGGCAGGTAGGAGGCAGCACGCAGCAAGTAAAAGCAGTAAGAAGTGACCCTCTTTCTGTCACTTATATCATATTCAGGTCACTTAGTCTTAGGGTGTGCAGCACTCCCATCAGGATGGAGTTTCCTGCATCCCGGCCTGCCACCAGGAATCAGTCCCAGCATCACATCCCAGAGCCCAGCAGCATGCACCCAGCCGCTTCTGAAAAGTCCCACTTATGACCAGATGAAGCTTTGGGGAGACATCCGGATACAACCTGTGACACCAAGACATACAGGAGAGAAACACAGGATGTAGAAATACTACCTTTATTACTGATGAAGATGATTGGAAAGTGTAGATTTTGATCTGTAGCTAAGTGGTTTGCTGTATTTCTCTTTCAATTAGATAGATTTATGGCTGTATTTGCAGGCACTTTGGTCCAGTAGTCTCTCTCTGCCCTACAAACATACTAAATAGTAAAAGCATTTAAAAAAAACAAAAACAACTTGCTTTCTGCAGTCAGCCAAAACCAAAATGAGAATTCAGAAGCATCTATTCTTGTCTAATCCCTCTCCTAAACTTACTAACCACTTCAAAATTTATTTATCCTCCACTAGAGTGGAAAGAGGCCAGGACTCTTATTCAAATGCATGTCCCTCTACACAGGAAAAAAAAAGCTTCTCCCTAACAATTAGGAAGGATATTTATTTATCTTATAATTGGTTACCTTACCAAAGTCTGTGATATTTTTAGTTGATCATCTTGATTTTTAGTCTTAGAGAAACACTGTCATGAGCAAATAATGAAAATGTTTCTTCCCACTATTTATATTTCTTGTTTATTTTTCTTAACTTATCTCATTGGTTTTAGCTTGCAACCATTTTAGCAAGCAGCCTTGTTTTGTTTCTGACTTAAATGAGAGTATCTTTTAATGTTTCACTGTTAAATGTGTTAGCTGACATTTTCTGATAAACTTTGCTGAATTTAAATTTTTTTCCCTAATATAGCATTGTTGTTGACATTTATCAAATACTTCTAGAGCATCTGTCTCATGGATAATGTCCGTGATTTATTTTCCTTTAACTATGTAATGAGTTTACAAATTCCCTAATGTTGAATTTTATCTTTGCACTTCTAGAATAGATACATATCGATCGAGGTGGGTTTAGACTTATTTTACAGCAAACTAGATTCAAATTGCTTAATTTTTATTTCGTAGTTGTTCAATTACCACACATGTAAAAGTGTCGGTCTATAGCAGTGATTCACATAAAGGAGACTGGTCTGAGAACTTGGCAAAAGCTGCCTTGGCTCAGATGCGTTTGGGAAATGCCAGGTAAAACAAATCAGGCAGGTTTTTTTACTCCTAGACTTCACAGAGACCTCAATACACTAACTTTGTGATTCTCCCAAATGTAGACAATAAACAGCATGCGACACTTCTGCAAGTTATCTCACTGTGAAAGCCTTCTTTAAAAAAAAAAGGGGGGGACTAATGTTCTATATTTATGTGTAGTTCTCCTTTTTGGTGTGGTGTTGGATTTTTGTATCAGGGTTATGCCTAACCTCAGAAATGAATTTTTTCGCCCTGCGAAACAGTTTAAACAACACAGGAGATGCTTTGCCCCCAATTGTATGGCAGAACTCTTAAAACTTGCTGTGAAGCCATCTGAATCAGTGGCGTTTCTGAGTGATACAGATGCTTGGAATGCGCACCGCAGGCTTGGGTGATGGCCCCACACCGTGTTTCCCTCGACAGCCAGTTCTGCTTGGCACCCTTTTCTTTAGGCTCAAGCTACTTGGGAAATCCTAGAATGTGTGAAAATGAGACTCGATGCATTAGCAAATTGATGCTGATCACTCTTGCATGGTCCTCTGCTCCAACTGTGCCTGTTTCCTGGCCAGCATCCTTTCAAGCAGCACTCCCTGAGCCTGGGGTGGCTGGCTGGGACTGTGTGGAGATTTCTGGTTAAGGGGGCGGTCTGGACCCATCTTTCCTTTTAGCTACTGCAGCTGCAGGTCCAGCTCTGGACCCTCCTGCTCATCCAGCTCCATCCCGTCCTCTGGCTTGTGCCTTCCCCCAAGTACTGCAGGGGCCCCGACACCTTCCTAAATCTCTCTGTCTGTGTTTCCCTGAGGCCTGTGTGGGAAAATCATTTGCCCAGCAAAAGGGGCAGCTGAAAACTGCTAGGAGATTGGGGTCAGTATAAGAAGGCTGGCTGAGCTTGTATTAGGTCAGCTGGGCAGCTGGAAGAGCTGAGGGGTTGTCCTGGGGTTCAGTAAAGGCTAGAAAGACTAAGTGGGAGGGTGTCCCCAGAAAGAGCCACAGTTGCTGGCCAGGCTGGAGGGCCTAGGGGCTTCCAACGACCAAGCTGTGGACAGATCGTGGGTGTATCGAGGCCTGCGGTGGAGGGCCAAGAAAGAGACCCACTCGGAAGAAGGGATCGTCACTGCCCCAGGCTCCCACTGCGGGATTCTGAGACCGGGCTGCGGGCGCCCGTGGACTCTGTGCGGCCGGGATCCAGGCCTGCTCGCCACCGAAGGGCTGGGCCTGGGAGGCGGGGAGCAGGGCGCGGCGCGGGCTCGGGGCGCCGGGCTCCCGTTCCCCTCCCGCCGCCTCCCCGGAGCCCGGCCCGCCGCCGCGGCCCGCGGAGGGAGCTGTCGCAGCCGTGGTCGCCGCCGTGGTCGCCGCCGCCGCCGCCGCCAGGCCGCGCCCCGCCCCTCGCCGCCGCCGCGCCGCCGCTCCCGGGGAGGCTCGCGCTCGAGCTGCGGCGCTGCTGCCGCCGCCTGGGCCCCGGGCCCGGCCCCTCCCCCGCTGCCCAGGCGATGAGAAGCTGCTTCTGCGTGAGACGGAGCCGGGACCCGCCGCCGCCGCCGCCGCCGCCCCAGCGGGGAACAGTTAAGTGAGGCCGCGCGCAGCGCGCCAAGCCGGCCCTGCTGCCCCGAGCGCCGCCGGGTGGACCCGAGGACGGGCGGGCGCGGGCCGGGCTGGGCCGGGGGGCGGGAGCGGCCGCCGCGCTGAGCAAAGGCCTGCGGGCTGCGTGCCGGCCCGCGGGGGACAGGCCAGGCCGCCTCAGCAGGGCCCAGCGGCCGCCCTGCGGACCCCAGCTCGGCCTCGCGGGCGGGAGGCGGAGGGGCCCGGAGACTCAGTGGCAGCAGATCCCCCAGACCCAGGCAGGAAAAGGGCGCCCAGACCCACCCAGCCTTCCCCGGAGGAGCGGCCAGGAGGCCCACCTGGACACAGGCTGGGAACAGCCTTTTGACTGGCCGGGCCTGTGGTCCGGCTCTCGTTGGTCACGTGGTTGCAGATCAGCGTGCACCTGACCCTCAGGCATCATCTGGGGTGCTCTCCACTTTGTGACCTGGGGACAACAGAAAGGGCACCTAGATCCTAGGGCACCTGCCTGCAAGATGAGATGCCCACTATGGGCACGCCAGGCCCAGAGTACCAGTGCAGAAAGGATAGTAGGCATCTGAGTGAACAGCCTGCAGTGGCCCAGAACACCTGAGGCGTTGGGCACAGCTGGGCATGGCATCGGGGCACATCAGACTTGCAGAGACAGCCACAGGGCAACACCAGGAACATCTTTGTCCTCTTTGTCACCAGCACATAACTGTTCCTAAATTATTTGCCTTTCTCCCCATCAAATACACACATTCCAGTCCTCTGTCCCCAACAGCCTACTCAGTGGGGCACAGAGGAAGACCACAGGAAGGCACAAGGCCAAGAGTTACTGCCTCCTCTCTGTTCCCTGCCCCCACCCGATCCGGAGCCCTTGGATTTCAGCCACAGAGGCAGACTGCAGGCCAGCTCCTCTTCAGAGGCCTTTGTCTCTGATGGTTCTTTCTCAGAAAAATCTCACTGCACATTTCTGGACAGCTGGCTGAATCTCATCTCATTTTTAACAGGGCTGGCAAGTCTTATCAGCAACCCCAGAAAAGATTTAGGGAAGTTAGAAGATAAGCTCTTGGGGAACCTACACTAACTGAAAAACTCAGTGTGCCCCAGAGGTCCTTTCAGGAGATGGGGCTACCTTTCTTGCTGGCCGGAAGTCATGTGGGATGCTTTGAGGAACTGTGCCATGCTCAGAATATTTAAGTGCGGCCTCTAGAAATGGGGCTTCTGGAAGGTGCTAGGCGTCAAGATCCCTGTAGAGCGGTTGATGTGGCAACTACCAGCTCATTTGAACTTAAAACCACTTCTCTAATTCACATTTGTCATTCCTTACTTCTCATTTTTAGGTCCCTGATGTAGGCTCAAGTCACTTTCCCTGCCTTCCCTGCGTCCTGCATCCAGGGGGCCTTCTCCACTTGTAGAATATTGTGCTAGAGTTAGATGCAGGGCCTTAGAATTAGAGCTCAGCCTAAGTCTTGGTCTTCCTACTTCCTGTGTGCTGTTGAGCAAATTAACAAACCTTTCTGACTCTGTTTCCTCGTCTACAGAATGAAGCTAGTGACTGTATCTAAGGTCCTAGGATTATGGTGCTAAATAAAGTGTTACAAGAAGAAAACTGTACCATAGTGCTTGTGGTGTGGCAAATGATCCATAATAGCTAGTGGTTATTTTTAAGTTTGTCAGTGAACTAATCCAAAAGAAAGCCTGTTTGTGTGTTTGTTTGTATAGAGAGAGGGCCTTTCTGTTTGTGATTGTTATTTTGTTTCTCATCCGGCCAAGTAGGTATAATGATAGAGTGAACCTTGGGTTTGGATTTGGGGGTCTGGTTTGAATCTCGGGCCATCTTCTGGACCTCAGAGAAGTCCTGGGGCCTTTCTGCGTCCTGTGTTTTTAGTTGTGGAAGTGGTTTACAAATAAAACCTACCCCATAAGGGTGGTCAAAAAGGCTGAACAAACTACTGGAAACGAATTCATCATGAAATTTAAGTGAGATCCAGCACCCAGCAACAGATCTAATTTTTTTTTTTTTTAACTGGGGATTGAATCCAGGCCCTTTACACAGAACTACAAACCCAGCTCTTCTAAAATGTGTAAATTTTGAGGTAGTGTCTCCCTAAATCGCCAGACTGGGCTGGAATTTTCAGTCCTCCTACCTCTGCCTCTCAGAGTGCTGGGATTACAGGTGTGCATCACCATACCCAGGTGGTTTTGGGAGTCCGATACTTACACAGTTTGTTGGTAGTGACCAGGCTATCAAAAAAATAGAATTGAAGAATATCTTGGTTTTGTATGTGTTACACAACTGTACAACTGTGTGAAAACACCTTGCCAGTTCCCCTCTCGAGCCCTGAAGTAGTAAGGAAGAGGCCCAGAGTTTAATCTCTAACCATTTCATGGCAGATCTGCTTCCTGAGGGTCAGAATCCATCTAGCCTGGGCCCCTCCTCAGTAGCAGGCTGGAAATACTCCGTGCTTTGTGGCCCAAACACGGCATCCTTGCCACTTTGCCGAGTAATGAAGGCGCTGGAGTTGAGAATGGGAAATGTCAAAGGTGCTGTTGTGGCGCTGAAGATAACAAATGGTTATGTGGCTGGATGTATTGGGCTGAAGACACTGGTTGGTGGGCTGTGGCTCAGTGAGCAGAGCCCTCTTTGGCAGTGAAGAAGAGGCGTAGGGCCTGGAGTGATGGCCTCTCCTTCCCAAGGCCTTGCTGGGCTGTTTCCCTGGCCCTGGGGCTCTCCTTGGCCTTCTGCTCTCTGGGCCGCCCTTGGGAATTGTGGTTTCCCTGTGCTGTCTGAGCCTCTGCAGCAGCCTTGGTCAGATCCCTGCTCTCTGGCTGCCTGGGAGGCAGGCCACTACAGGGAATGCACTGCATTACTCCCTTGTTGGGACATCCTGTGGCAGTGTTTGGTTTACTTGACACGCTCCTGGCGGGGTGTGGAGCTTGTCCAGGTGGAAATGTGAGAGCCCCATGGGCCCAGAGCCCAGAGCCTTGAGCCCAGAGCCTCACAAGAGTTTATGGTTCATGGTTCCCTGAGGATGGAAGATCCTTGGGCCCGTGCCTGGGATCTGTGTGAGTTTATTCTTCATAGACATGGATAATGATATAGATATAGACACACATATGTGTTTTCCTTCTCCATACATTACATACAGATCAGCAGGGCAGAATAGGACACCTCTGACTCTTTAGAAGAAACAAGTGAATTCTTAATGAGGTAGCTAATTTTGAGGTGTAAAAAGGCAGATTATAGGGCTTGGTACCCAGACATTAAGAAATCAGAAGCTTGTATGGAAAGGACCCTGGAATCTGCATATTTGAAAAGCACTTTCACTTCCTAAAACTTTAAGAACTACATCTCTAGATATTTTGAGAAGATTAATAAGTACACAGCACATAAAAAATATCCCCTTAGCTGAGTGTTGTGGTGCACACCTGCAGTCAAGGCCCCTTAGGAAGCTGAGCAGAATTGTTATGGATGCAGGGCTGGCCTGAACTCTGAACTCTGTAATGAGACTGCTTCTTTTCTCTTTCTTTCTCTTTCTTTCTTTC